>NDGN011508760.1:34074-45270 GCA_002564285.1 Tympanoctomys barrerae
ATATATATATATATATATATATATATATATATATATAATCAAAGAAACATGAAAGGGGCTGGGAATATAGCTCAGCACCTCAGCACCTGCCTAGCAAGTGTGAGATTGTGAGTTCTATTCCCTGTACCAAAAATAAAGTAAAAGATGTAACACACTGTTACATGAGATAGCTAAAAATTATCTAGTCACTTAATATTTCCAGAAAAGGCTAAGAGCCAGTGTATTTAATTGTTTTAAGTCCAGATCAACAATAGAGACTTGTCAAATGCTCAAGACTTCCATTTTGTAGTTAAATTTGTGACTCAGAGATGGGAGGAGTCTAAAACTCATAGCATCATTAGTTTTTAAACATTGTAGTGGTAAAATAGAAAGCATTTCCGTATGCTTTTTGTATCTGCTGAGCCAAGAGTGATTCAAATGTGGAAGCAACCAAATACAGTGCATATTCAGGGAATTCTCCAGTGCGATAGAAGATCTCTGATAGTTATGAAAGTTGTGGGAGGTCAATTAGGCAAAATGCAGAGATCTTGAATGCTGAAGTTTTGAACTCCATACACTTGGCAGTGGGGGGTGGTGAGAGGTTTTTAAGCAAGCAAATGAAACAATAAAAGAGTTTTGGGAGAATTAATCTGGGGGTCATTGAAAAGAATTAGCAAGGGTAGGAGTGTGGAATAGAAAAGATGTGTATATGTAAACGACATTATCAAGGCAAAACTAACTGGGCTGGGTGCTATTTGTTCTGAAAGGGCAAGGAAGACAGGAACAAAGAAAACACAAGTATGGACATTTGGCTGAATGGAAGAAGAGAAAATCAAATGTCACAAAAGAAAGCTGGATTTAGAAGAAGGGCAGTCATTTTGGCTTTAGGAATATTTTATTACCCTCATTGAAGGTATATTCACTTCTAAACACACTTGCAGGTGCCCAAGGAAGCATGGATATTCACGCAAACCTTCCACTGTTGGGTGTCTGCATGCATTTGGAAACACTGCAGCTTAATACTCAAAATCAGGCAATTTTCCTGGCATTGACCTACAGTTGAGTTAGCTTTTTTGAAGTTTTATATCTCACTGGACTATAGCTTAGGGCCTATTAAATACAATTTAAAGGAAGAGTCTTCCAAGAATAGATTTAAAGCAGATCTGAATTGAGCATCAATTGTCAAAACATGAAATAAAATAGTAATGGCCTATTTCAGCATTCTGATCAAAGACTTGCCTTGACTCTTCAACATCCAAATGTTATGCACTAAAACTTGCGTCCTGCCCAAAATCTTTGGCAATGACCTGGAATGATATGGTGTTAAGAACATGAGACAACATGGCAATGCCTCCCGTGGGTAACAAACCCAGGCTTTGGAATGAGACCAGCCTAAATTTGCCTCCTAGCTCTGATCCTTAGTTTGAGCCTCAGGTTCTTTGTGTGTAGACTAGAGAATGGCTTTAGCTTCCTTTAGCATTGTGAGTGTAGTGTCCTAACACACAATTAGCATTCAATAAACAAAAGCTGTGGTTTCTTCGCAAGGACTAAATCAGCAGAGGTACATGGAGGAAGACTGGAAAGCTGTTGCAATGGCACAGCAGCAAGGGGTGCAGTTACTTGTAGAGAATAGGCTTACACTTAAGTTTGCATTGAAGCAAAATTTCAGAAAAGACTCTCTCCTTCTGCTACCCTGTGGTGATATGGCTGGAGTTTGGAACAAAGATGGAGTACGCGTGCTTGGGGGGTTGCCAGACACTTCAGGGACTTTCTGAACTGTGTGTGTCAGTGTTACAGGTCCTTAAGTCAAGGATTCTGCAAGAAAATTAGAGGTCAAGTGGAGCCCTTGTAGGTGATAACATTTAGAAAACGCTGCACAGAACATAACAAACTGATTATACTTGGACGTGGGATTCGAAACAATCTTTATGCTTTTAATTATAACACCTTATAACCTCTACATCTTTGTATGGTTTGCAAAAATACTCTCACATGAAACCTTGTTCCAGCTCGAGCTCTCCAGGCTGGATAAACAGGCATTACCACACCATACCACACTGCTCAGTGTAAAGGAATGTGAGGTCATTAAAAATGTTCCACATGTTTTCCTCTTCCTTGGTTTAACCCTTCTCTAGCAACCTATAATATGTTTGGATTTTGAATCTTCTTTGTTATGACTGAGATCATTTTCATGGCTTTACCAACTGAAGGCGTTTTGAGGATTTTTGTACAGTTCAGTTGCCAGGGAGATTCATTTCTTTAAAATCTCTGTTTCTAGACAGGGTTGCTTTCAGTGATCTCCCATTTGAGTGACACACACACGCTTGCCCTTCAAAGTATAACTGTTTTTAGGGATAGGGTCCCGGTTGGAATTTCAGATCTCATGATTTTCCTAGATCTACTTCAGGTGTCGGTCTTTCCCCTAGGAGTTTTGTTCTGCTAATGCTCAAGGCAATTTTCCTTCTTCACAAGTAACCTCCAGTTACTCACAAACATAATGTTGGGCAAAAGAAATGAGATGTAAAAAGACACATACTGTGTCATTTCAAAGTTCATAGATGGTAAAACTAGCCATGGGCTAAGGAACCAGAGGACTGTTGACTTTGAGGGGGTGAAGGCAGAGGGGGAAGTGAGGGACCCGGAGGTCCCGGTCCTAATCTTTTTCTTTAGCAGAGTGTTGAATTCTTGTGCTGTGGAAACAGATCAATAGTCTAAATACTAGAACAAAGGCCTGGTATTTAAGATGTACTTCCCACTCCAATAATGACCACTTAAAATAACACTTTACTTCATACGCATTAAAGCTACAGTAAGTTTTGAAACTAGGGCACCTGTTACCAATTTTCCACCCAAGTGTCAATGGCCCAGGAGAGGGAATGTGGACCTCCAGGGGTCCGACTGCCGCATGCAGGCATTCTGAGTGTGAAATGCCTCCAGGTTCCATATCTGGTTTTCAAAAAGAATCCATAAAAGCTTTTACATTTGATTCTGTATTCTCTGGGTTTGTTTGAATAGCAGACACAATGCTTTCAGATTTTTAAACATTGTTTTCAAATTCAAACAAATCTTAATTAGATCTTCAAGTAAAATTAACCCTCTGGGAAGAGAACTCTGTGGCTATGTCCTGTGGGTGTGTGTGTGGGGGAGCCCCTCCTGTCTGCAAGGGCTGAACTTAGTGTTGCCAACCCTGCCACACGCATCAGCTGGTGTGGACGTGCAGAGAGCATCAGGCTGACGGCGAGCAGGCCTGCATCTCAGTCTGACCCTGCCACCCCAGCTGTGTGGTGGGGCACACAGCTGTGTGGTGGGGCACTTTGCTTCTCAGAGCCCCAGTGTCTTCATTTCTAAGATGGAGAAAATAATGGGTATCCTGGGGGTAGGGAGGCGGTCACAGGGATTCAAACAGATTTACCGGCCACTTTGCCACCTCTGCTGGTGGGGAACCTCTGGGGGGGGGGCAGACTGCAGAGGCACGGCTTATGTGGGGTGGGCTAGCACGGAGTGCTTTGTGTGCCCTGGCTGGAAGGTCCTGAACAAAACTCTGCTGCGTTAACTGTAGCTTGCCCATAGCCGTGGCCTCTCATAAACATGGGTTTCTTTGTGCTGCCGTTACCTGGTATGTTTAAGTAATGAAACAGCTGCTGTGCTTCAGTAGACAAAGGCTTACAGTATGTCTGAGGCAAGGCATTTATTGCTGGGCTTTCAACTTCTTAAACAATTCCATATGGAGACCTGAGTGGCAGAGCCCTTAATGTAAACTTTCAAAGGAAACTGCCCACCAAATTCTGAACTTTATGAAAGTTGGCTGAAGCATATTCCTTCGCAGAAGGCAGGTCAGCCTTTCCCATTTCAAAGAGGAAAGGCTGTAGTCTGTTTCTGGTTGAGCAGGAAGAAATAGAGAACCCCATTTTAGGTATTTATTGGTTCTGGAGGAATACCAAAGCCATTTATAGATGCAGCACTGTTTGGTGGGGGGAATTCAGAGTTAGGAGTCAGATTATCAGTTTTCTAGGGGAAAATATCTTTACCTTCAGTCAAATAAAAACACCAGCACATCTGTATAGCCCAGCGCTAGGTGTCTGCTATTTGCTTCCTTGTTCTCACATGCGGAATGAACAAAAAGTTGGAATTCTGTCAAACAAGGAAGTCTTGGTCGTGAGACTATGAGAACATTTTTTAAAAGAGATATAGTTTCACAGATACAGAAAGTACACATGTAACTCAAAAATATATAATGAATGTTCTATATAAAATCGTGTATGTATAGTGAACAACAGATATAATGTTCAGGAAAAGCAATTATTCCAGATATATAAAGTAAATGTTAGGTAGAAACAAAAATTTACATTTGAAACAGAAGTAACTAGTTTCCTAAGAATGCAAGCATCACACAGCACTTTTACCTCCTCCACTTTCCTATTAATCTCTGTTTCAAAGTTTGACCTTGGAGCCTAGATCTTAATTGAAGTCTCCTTTCTCATGACTCTTCTGTGAGGTCTCTCTGGAGACGACTAGCAGAGCTTGACTGCCAAGGACAATATTCTGGAGGTGGGGGTTTAGCCATTTCATTAAAGAAAACAACACAACAGTGGGGAGTGAGGGAAATGACTCCTACTTCTGTCTCTTTGTATGTGTGGGTATGTGGTTTGTATTTTTCTTGAGAAGGTGAAAGAATAGATTTACCATAGAGTTTTTCCCCCCCTTTTAGCTAATTTGTGTCAAGCTACTCAGAACAGCTATAGATAGGAAGTGTTATTTCCTGTGCTGATAATTTAATATAGCACAGGGCAAAGCAGCATTTGAACTGATGGCAGTACTAATGACTCTTGGTAAAACAGTGAAAAGATAAATGATCCTTAATCAGGGAAATGTTTAAATAAGCGAATGCCTGGATATACCACAGCAAAACAACCTGAGTTCATTTAACCAAAGTTAAGAGGGTAATTTAAAAAATACACAGACTGTTTGTTTAGTGCTCCAGATTTTTCTAAATGGCTTACAGCCACATTTGTTATATTCTCTGACAGTTCTCTGAGGTACCTCAATGTTCTGACTAAGCTTGTAGAGGTGACTGACTAGCTCAGAGGGGTTAAAAGGATTTGCTTCAGGCGACACAACAGGCCACCAATCAAGAATAACAATGCAAATCACAGTTCCTACATTTCTAATTTATTGCTTACTTGTACTTAGACTTCAACTTATTCTGTTAACCTTGTTCAAATACATGAAATGTATATGAAAACAGTTAAAAACAATAACTTGCTAGAGATGGAGAAGGATAGAAGGTATATAAAAAAACAAGGTTGTTCACATTATTTGGGACCTCTTAAGAGTCAAGAAATGTAGAGATCATGGACAGTAAATGGATTGTTACACTTAAAAATAAAATTTAAAATCAATATTGATGTATGGATAAAAACTATTTGTGATTCTGAAATAGACAACCATACTGATTTCTTACACTTAGATTTTCCATGGGAATTGTCAAATATACTGTCTTCTGCAACAAGTCACTAAGCCAGACATACTTACCATGACCAGCAGTTTACGTATGGAGGAAACAGACATGCAGAAGGCTAAATGACTGACCTTAGGTCAACAGAGTGTAGCAGAACTAGGTTAAGAGCCAGGTTACTCCTGAATTCTAGTTTGGGAACTTTTCACTATTTTACCATCTAAGTTTGATTTTTTACAGGCAATATTCACAATATATTGGTGGTGTAAATAAAACAATGTTCTTAGATAATAACTGGGAAAAATTAATGACATTTTACATGTGAAGATTCAGAAAAGTCTGTTTATAAAACACCTCAGTATATCCTTCTTACCTAAAAGATAATTTCTCTGATATCTTATAGTATTATTTATACTTTGAAAAGTCAACTACTAAAAGATCCAAACTAGACCACTTAATTTAAGCATAACATTCAGCGGGATATAGATAAATGAAACAGGAAAGATTCTGGATAATATAAATCCTTTTTTTTTTTTTTTTTTTTGCTAGTACAGCAGGATACTTTGAGATTTGTGGTTACATCATCCTTAAAACAAACCTGACTTTAAAGTCAAGGGAAGAAGCAAGATTCCTTCTCAAGTTAAAATGGGCATTTTTACAAGATGAAAATCATATTAATAGATAGCGTATATGTGTGTGTGTAGGATAAGGTATGTCTTTCACCATTAATCTCAAGGTCTAGATGCCAAAATTTCCAATTTTATTGTTGGCTTTGCAATTAACTTACACTATGAATATAGTATTTTTGCCCTGCTTTGTTATCTTCAGATATACATCCTTCTAGGAAATAAACAATGAGAACACCTCAGTACTTTAGCTGAACATCTTGCTTTCTCTCCTAAATTCTCTTTCATTGATTAGTCACTTACCACTTGTAAAGGAAAAATGATAAACCCAGGTATTGCAGTTTTCCAATTATCACAAAGATAGTAAGCAAACATGCTCAATTTCTATACTTGGATGGATTAGAAGTTAAAGGAGATAGTTTATAATTACTCACATTATTGATCATAAGGTGCATTATCGTTTTGGGAATTAAATCTCGGATGCATTTGTTGATAATAGACATGTAGGAGTCCACAAGATTGCGAATGGTCTCCACTTGCCTCTCTAATTGTGGGTCCATGGAAAAGTTTTCTGTTTGTCCATTCTCATCATTTTCAGCCTAACAGAAAGGAAACAAAATAAAACATACTCTCATATTTTCTCTGAAGAAAAACATGCCAGACATTAAATGATCAACTTTTGCTTTGCATACTTTGAGTTTACACCATTATATAGTAACATCCTTATCTTGTCCCCCATCAATTAATTCTGAAAATAGATCAAGATCCTACAGTTATTTTTCTACTTTTAGCCTGCTACATTCTAGCAAAAGGAAGTATTCTATGTCTGAATGAATGTTGAAATAATTAACCAAACAACAGTGTACCTAACAACGTACCTCTAGAGAACAATCTTAGCTTAAGCCATTTGCAAGCTGGCCAAAGAACTGAATCCAAACATATGATGCAGATGTAAACCTCTGGGAGGAGTCTCTAGGGACTCCATAGATTAGAAATAACCTTGATGTTGTTCTGGCACTTCTAGGCCTGCTCTGGATTGGATCAGCCCTGATTTAAAACTAAATCTCTGAGGACTGGCCTAGAGCCAAAATATGAGATATAGAAGATAATTCATCCTTCCATGCATTTGCTGGAATTTGCTATGTAAATTCATGTTTCTGTCATCACTACTAAAGGCTGGCTCCATTGTGAAAAACTTACCATTTCAACTTCCAACTTGTTATTCTTTGACTAAAACAGAACACATCTATACACAAAGAATTTATTTGTGCAATACAAGGGATGCATCTGTTTTCTATATCATAGGACTTGAATTAATTAATTTTGGCTTATCCACCAGAGGCTGGGCTGGAATGGCATCTTTATCATTAAGGGCTGACCTATTGGCTTGGCATTGGAACCAATTTAGAACAAATGTTCTCCATTTAGTCAGGTTGAAGCATCTAAGCCCCCAAATATGATGCAGATATTTAATGGTTTGGCTACTTCTTAGTATTTAGAGTAGTTTAATTATGAACGTTACAAGGAGAAATAATTTACTGTTTCCAGTGTGGACATGAAGTACCTTTCTTTGGAAATGTGCATGCTTTTTCAATCATCCAATCAGTTCTAGGCAAAGCACTGCCTAAGTAGCTTCACTGCATCTGTACATGACCATCACTTCCTCTGAACCAATGTGCATGTGGGAATGGTATACTCACAGATCACAAAACCAAAACTAACAAAAACAGAAATTTACAACATTTCTGTAGCTTTCTTTCAGAAATATCTAATGCTTAGCAATATATGGTTACTGTAAAAGTTAACTGTCATATTTCAGTCCTGCAAGCATGACACAAATCCGCAAAGTTTATTAGGACATGTTTTAGGCATCTTACTGTTACAACAGCAAAGTAGAAAGAAGATTGGATATTTCAAAGTGATAGTTGTTACTTTATTTAATTTCTTTAAAAATGGTCTTTGGTGCCTAATATAATTGTATAATTCATTAGTTTTGCTCTTAGTTTGTGATACAGATGCAAGACAACGTGCAATAAATAAGCAAAAACCAGGGCCACAAAATGGTAAAGTGATGGAGCAAAGGTCACCCATGAAAGAAATCCAGGCATAGTCCCAAACTTTTTCTGAGGTATAAACAGCATGCCAACGCTGCAAACATATACCATCCTACAATAAAAGTCTAACCTTAACCCTAACCCTAACCCTAACTCCAACCATAACCTAGTCAGTCAATGGTAATTGCAATGTTTTAAGGGTATTGTATTACAAAGTCAAACCTTAAGGTTCAAATTCATAGCCTCAGTTTCCTAGTATGAATGAAACTCAGTTTCTTTAAAATGGAAATGTCCTTATCTGGCAAACTTGTGACAACTAAATGAAACAATGTATATGAAATAACCTAGCGGAAGGCCTACATAAAGGTTAGTTTCTTTCCTTACAGAATATTCCAGATGAATTGAGAGCTTCTGACTCTAAAAACACATTATGTACATTAAGGTGAAAAGAAATGGAGGTAAGTCATTTCCAATTCAAACCTTTAAAAAAGGCCAAGCTACATATTTATACTCTGTACCTCTAGATCTTTTGCAGGCAACTCCTTGCCTATAGCCCTCTCTGCCCACTACTCTGTCCATCTGTGAAGACAGCTCATCTTTCAAGCCTGCTCCACGGCCACCTCTTCTAGGTAAGCCCTTTTCTGCATTTGCCTTTATGTTTTAGCATCCAGCTTAATTCTATGATTTCCCTATAGTAGAGGGGAATATATGCTATCAAATTCTATGCATTTTCCTATATTATAGGTCAGATTTTGTTCATCTTTCCTTTTTCAGAAATTAGCATAGATCTTCATGTACAAGAGTGGGAGGAATTAAAACTAAAAATGGGTCTACCAAAGTAGGAATTTCTATTTATTACAGGAATGGAAAGTTGATCAGTTAGGGTTCACTACTATTTGATAACAATGAGGATGATAAAATTATTATGAAATTACATGTATGCATGAGAACAAAGTTGAATTCACAAAGCTGAAAAAAACTTTTCTGTAGAAAGCAATACAAACATCTATAATGACTACAATACAATTCAGGTAGTCTTCCTTGGATTTCACTATTATATTTAGCAGTAGGGGTGATAGCATTTCAGTGTCAACTTAGGGATTTCCCTGGGAATATTCATTGAGCACCTACTATATTTCAGGTACCAGGCTAATAGAGCTGCACCACAACCACAGGGAACCTTGTTATTGTCAATCTATACAAGAGCATGTTGAAGCTCTGAGAGCTGAAATTTGTTCCACACAAGTACAATTAATATAATTTTAAATTAAATTTTTCTGTTTAGTGTTATAAAAGTAGATATGAAACATCCATAATGTGTCAAGCTAGTTTTAACTATAAAGTAATTAATAGGAAAAATTTAATAAGAAAATTAAATCACTGAAGTATTAGTAGTGATATTTATAAGAGATAAATTGCTGAGCTAGAAGAGAAAACCGGAACAAGTTGCATATATTAAATAAACCTTTAGGAATATGAAACACAAGAAAAATTATATCACCATTCATATTTTCCCATAGAAACACTGAATTTCCCTAGTTCACACTCTTGTTAATGACATTTAGTTTTGCTTTACTTTTCTGCACAATTAAATGTGCCAAGGACGCTGACTTTTGCTTTTTGAAATCAGAAGCAGTCAGTAAGAGAAGTATCGGAGTAAATAAAGAACACTTGTTTTATTCTCAACATAAAAAAGAAAAAAGTTGAGATGTTCCAAAATACTCAGTAAAACAACTTAAAATTCTCTTTCGCCTTGGCATATACTAGTGCACATATGGTCATATGTAAATCTTAACTATTTTGATAATAAAGTGGACATGCAATGGAGTCACATAATTCAGAATATAAATTTGATTTCTGATTTTAGAAAGAAGCAATAATGTTGAAAATGACTAAGATAAATGTGAAAGTGTGTATACATGAAATTTTTTTTAAACTAATTGCGGGGGGCATAAATTCATTTTCTCTAATCCCAGTTCTAACCAAATTCTCTGTCATTCTTTTCTGAATGTATGCTCTGCATGACTATATTTTTTCCTTGTTTAAATTACAGGATTGCAATAGCATTCTTTGCAAGGCACTGAAGTGACAGATGTTTATCATTATCCTCATCAAGGGAATATAAAATAAAAATAGTAATTTGTCTCTGATCTTTGAGGCAAAAAAAGAAGAATGGCCTGCAAACATTTAACCTTTTATGTGCAGGTTCATTGAAGCTGTTTACAAAATGTGAATAATATTGTAAAACCCAGATTTCTTCTGAAAAATACAATAGGCAAGCCTTACTGAAAATTTTTTCTAAGTAGCTTTTGAGAAATTTAATTCAATTTAGGCAATTACAAAACAATAGTATAAATGCGAAACACTGAAATGTATTTGCAAAAATTATACCTCTTAAGAAATTATCTAAGAAATAGACCATTTTAGAAAACTTTAAGAGATTTTTTTCCTTAAAAGCTTATAATAACAGGTGAGGGAATGAAAGTGTTGCTTGAAAGATACTTTTCAATAATCTTGAAGCATTTGTTATAGAAGTTCTGGGCCTGACTGACATACCTTGTCTCTTCCCTTACTAAGAACTATCTCTTAATTATATCATAAGTTTATTTGAGGACTCCTGGAGCCATTAAAATAAAGCTGCTGACTTCAACTGTTTAACTCTGGAATAATGGAAACAAAATGTCTTCCCAATAACTTGAGCTTAACAATACTACAGAGCCAAAGGGGGATTTGTGAGGTCTCCTCTCTTGAATGGGAAGCACTGGACAGTCATTTACACATCTACAGATTATTTTTCTAGATAATTATTATATTCCCTTTTTATGTGTTATTATTCCATGACTCTCTACTGAAAGAATAAAATATCACTTGACTCCTTAGTAAATCTAGTCATCATTATGAAAACACTGTTACCATGGTGATGTACCTTTAAATTCTCCAGGTCCAAATAACTGAGAATGTTCTCACCTAAAGACACTATCCACTCCCAATCATTTGTTATAATTCATTAGGGGTAGAAGGTTAAAAAGAGAGAGAGAGAGAGAGAGAGAGAGAGAGAGAGAGAGAGAGAGAGAGAGAGAGA
>NDGN011508805.1:282-13331 GCA_002564285.1 Tympanoctomys barrerae
TTTATACTTTTCTGCTGGATGGTTAAGACCAAGGTAAAGCAGGACCTATGCAACAAGAGTTTGTAGTTTTTGGGTCTGATAAGATCAGTAAAATCCCCTCAGGATATTTCCTGAGATCCTGTACCACATACACACTTTCAATGTGCCCTTACATACATTATTTCATTTACTCTTACAATAATCCTAAAATATAGATATATTTCAGTACAAATTCTAAAATGTAGATATCATAAATGTAGAGATTATTAATATCCCACATGTCTCAAAGAGGTTGGATGTTTGCACATATTCACACACCAAGGCAAAACAGCAAAGTGAGGGCTCCAACCTCGGGCTCCTAACATCAAGTCCTTGGACGTTTTTCACACATGACCTGGAGTTTCATTCTGCATAGCCTGGCTTCCGGACTGACTCCTTCCTGGACAACATGCCTCTCCCAAGTCTGGTCCTTACAGTGACTGTGGGAAGGTTGCATGGCATCCTCGGGCGCTGCGACAGGCCTGCGGCAGGACAGACTGCGACGTGCTCAGCCTTTGGGCCCCCTCCAGGAGGGCGCTGGCCGGCCTCTGGCGTACGGCACATAGCTGGTTTGTTTGTCATTTTCTCGGGAAGTAAGTCCACTCCAGTAAAGCAGGACTGGCTGTCACAGGAGATAATATAAGTAAGGGCGACAAAAGAAACAGGAGTTGAGAAAATTAGAGAAAATGAAGTAGAGCACTTTGGAAAAATGACTGAGAGATCAGAAGAGGATGAAAGGGAAACCCCTACTAGGCTTTCTGTTCTGCAAGGACCAACGGGGGCATAGGCCCTCCTGCAGAATCAGCATCCACTGGCTCTCGGTCTGTGTCTTCCGCCAGCACAGAACCCTCAGGATTTNCCCAGGAGGCAGTCCTGGGGGAGGCTCCAGAAACGGCTGGCCACTGCACAGTGGAGACTTTGTTCAGTTTGCGGTGTGGTTATTTCTGATACGTTGCCAATGCCAACTCTGGGACTCTGGACACAGAAAGAGAAGGTTGTCTCTGTGTTGGGCTGCAGGGGCTGGGCTGGGGGAGGGGAAGAGCCGATACTGCAAAGTGCTCGCCTGTGCTTGTTGCCTTCCTTCTTGGGTTAGAGCTCTGCTTCTTTGTTTTGCCTGTCTTTGAGACAGGTCTTGTTTGTACCTAGGCTGCTCTGGGACCCAGTGCTCTTGAGCCAGCCTCCTGCTTTGCCCTCCCAAGTGTTGCGGTGACAGGTGCATGGCTCTTCTGACCCCTCCCGCTTGGATTTCCTACCAATCCACAACATTTTGATGGGGGTATCTTTGGGAAGCAGTAAATCTAATTATCATGCTGTACGTTCTACCCCGTACCCCAAATACAGGAGAGCTTTGTATAAACTCACAACCTGCCTATTCATATTCCTATAGCACACCGTAGCTGGTGCACAGGAAGGAGAGAGCACAGCATCTGGTGCTTATCCTGACCAGATGTTTTGGATAGGAAAAAGAGAATAACATGTGTGCAGATAGGAACTTAAAAATTGTTCCACTCCAATACTAAAGTGGAGCATGGGGCAATTATAACGAAGGATTCAGTTCTCCTTCCTTCCTGCATTACATGAAATCCCATTTGGGAGGTGTGTAAAGGGAGGTGGAGAGCGCGCTGGGTCCGCTTGGAAGCCGTGCAGCCAGTGTGGGGCCAGAGAGCTGACCTCAATGGCAAAGCAGCCTGGAAAACCTGCGGCCCGTCGGACTAGAGTAGAAGGCTCTAGAATGAAGCTCCTTGGTTATTCTCTCCCCCCTCTCAGGGTTCCTTCCCCGGAGCCCTTCCCACTCTCATTTAAAAGTACAAAAAGCACAGAGGACCACACAAGACACCAGGAAAACCCTCCGAAATCTCTCCCCGCCTGGGAGGCTCGAGCTTCCAGCTCTCTTCTGGAGAGCAACCTGCCTCTCTTTTTTCCTTTTTGTTCAATCTGGGAAATGAGGGCAAAGCTTATGCCTAAAGGACAGCACGAGAACGATTTAGTTTGCAGAGGAAAATGATAACAGAAGTGACATTTGCATGTAGCCTGACTAATGCACTTCAAAATTTCTTTCAGCTCCTGAAATACCTACTATTGATCAGGCCTATTCAAAACTCAGCAACAGTATCACAGTAGAATGGGCGTCAGTGCCGGGGGCCACCAGCTACCTGCTCACAGCCGAAGATGGCGACACGGTCGTTGAAACCATGGCGGCCAATTCCCCAGGCACCGTGGCAGGGCTGAAGCCTGCAACCTTGTACCAAGTCACTGTCAGGTCCCTCAGCGCTGCCGGGAGAAGCCAGGCCTCTGCCCCAAAGCAGGCCAAGACAGGTAGCATGTTGTTCCCTCCCGAGACCGCTGCTGCAAGCGTGGAGTCACACGAGTGGGGCAGTTCAGGGTTCAGAGACAAAGACAATCCCATGCTTTGTAGCTGGCCACTCAGACATCTGAGGAGCAGGTGGCATGTAACTGCCTGACACTTTGCTTCAGGAAAGAAAGCCCAGCTCTGTGCATCTTTCAAAGCATCCCTATGCAGGCTGAAGGAGGGTTACAAGTTCAAGGCCAACCTGGCCCACAGGGGGAAAAAAAAAATCTATATCTAGGGGCCTGGGAGATGGCTCAGTAGAATAAGCGCTTCCCTGGCAAGCCTAAGGGCCTGAGTTCAATCCCTGGTTCTGCCAATTAAAAAAAAAAATCTGTATCTATATCTGTATCTATGTCTGTCTATGTCTTTGTCTATATCTATATCTATATCTATCTATATCTGTTTTTAAATCTCTGAAAAGGAAGATTTGCAATCATATCAAATAAAGAATACATAGAAAGGGCCAGGGAGATGGCTCAGTGGGATAAGTGCTTCCTTGGCAAGCGCAAGGGTCTGAGTTTAATCCCCAGTTTCACCAAAAGTAAAACAAAAACAAAAACATAGAAAGATATTTGCTGCTCTTCAACTACCTGGTGCACATTAACAAACAAAAGCATTTAACATTTATAATCAATATTAACTGAATTGACTTAACAAAGTTGAACTTGGGCATATTTTTTTTTTTTTGCAGAACTGGGGATTGAACTCAGAGCGGTTTTTTGCAGAACCGCTCCTTGCCAAGGAAGCACTTATTCCACTGAGCCATCTCCCCGGCCCCTTGAACTTGGGCATATTTCTAAACAGTTACATGCAGATTAAAACAGGATAAGCCAGATTCCTCCCATTGACTTATATTATTACAGGGATATTTTATCTAACTTATGACCAATTTCCAGTTCAAAGTGGCACCTATTACTTGAATCTCCCCCATTTCTCTGCCACATTATTTATGATTAATGCACATTTAAATAGCAGTTATTTAATGGAATTGTGCCAGGAATCCTATCACAAAGCAAAGAGCTATTTTGCAATATGGATGCTCAATCTTAATTTACTTATTGCTAAATATTTGAATTATCCTCCATGGGGCTTTTGTAACACCTTCTTTTGTTTTGGTTCTGGTTCGTTGTCTTTTTAGTGTTGGCTGCACCAGTTCTAGAAGTTAGCTCTCCAAGCCCAGATTCAATCCTCGTGCAGTGGGCAGCTGTGTACATGGCAATTGGATTTTCCGTGTCCATTATGCAAGCCAACGGCTTGGGTAGAATTTGGAAAGAGAATACAACGAACACGTCCTTGACCTTCAGCAATTTGGATGCTGGGACTCTGTACACCGTGAAGGCCTATGCATGGAATGCGAACGGAATCCCTGGGGATGACTCCACCTGCAATCAGAGAACAAGTAAGGAATTCTCCTCTCAGCCTCAAATAATCTCACTTTTGATTAATGAGGAAATGGCGCACTGCAGCCACCAAGGGCAACGTTCAGTGATAAGCTCAGAGCAGCTGGCAGCAGCTGTTTTTAAATTTATTATGAAATTATTTATAGTGCCTGACTCTTCCTTCTCAGCAGTTTAAATGCTTGTTTCATGGATAAGAAATGCTGTGTGAATATACACAGAGCCACGCTTTCCCCTCTGACATCCGACTCACTCGCTGCATGAGCATCCACTATCACACAGAAGGAGACAGTCCTGTTGGCTTTACCCTTCACCCTTGGCCCTTCCTAGGTTCAGGCCAGTAGCCCAGACAAAAGGAATTGGGACAAACAAGAATTCCTTTATTCTCAGGCATTTAATGAGCTGTGCCACTTGGGGCTAGGCTGACTCAAAGCTACAGAGGCACACAGGACCCCTCCTGCCATGCTGGGCTTTGTGCTGGGTGGAAATCAGAGCTTCCGGTCCTCTCTCAAAGGCCTTGACCTAGGCCTAAAGCTGGTGTGGGGCTTCCTCACCCTTCTCCAGCCCCCGGCTGAGAAGCCAGGCTGCAGTTTGTGCTTTCCTGTCTCAACCCCAGGGACACCCTGAACAGGGGGCTCCTGCTGTTTAACCTGGCATCCAAATGGAGCCCTGAAGTCAGTCAGATGCGGGGAGATGTTTTTTTTTTTTTTTTTCTCTTGACAAAGTTGTGCACTACAGGTGATGTGACCTAAATAGACGACAGATTCTCACCAAATAGGTGAACCAAATTAGCTGTCATAGCCCTTAGGGAAGATGAAGAGTGGGGAGAAATCAGAAATGTTCCCTTCAGCAGTTTTCCCTGGGAAAGAAGAATAGAAGCCCCCTTACGAAGGCAGGAGTATAGGGAGAAGAGAAGAATTTGCCTTCTATAGTATGTCTATAGGGAGAAGGCACAGCAAGTAGCTACAGGGATTCGTCATATGAGTGTGATGAGTGAGGGTATCGGTGACAAACCAGGCCCTAGGCCATTTCCTCAGGTTCACTCTCTCTCTCTCTCTCTCTCTCTCTCGCTCGCTCACTCGCTCTCGCTCTCGCACCACCCCCATACTTCTCTACCTCCTTCCCCCATTTATTTTCCTATAAATAACTGTTGAGGCTCTACTTTGTGCTGGGCATAGTTTAACTGATGGGAGTGCAAATTCAAATCAAGCATGCTCCCTATACTCCAAGACCTGATTGTGCTTAAGGGTACATAAATTAGCCGTGGCAGTGCTGTGTACCAAGGGCTTTGATAGAGCTGTACAGGCCAAGCAAGCTACAGGCTGTTTCATCTGTAGTGGTCGGACAGAGAGCCACCAGGCTCACTGAAGCCTTTCTTTTCTTTTGTTTCTCTGTGTTTTAGAACTTAGGGTTTGGATGTAGCCTCTGTCCAGCTCTGCCAGGGCTGCTGCACAAAGCACCACACATGCCTGTAATCCAGCACTTGGGAGGCTGAGGCAGGAGGATCGTTGTTAGTTTGAGACCAGCCTGGGCTACAAAGTGAGCTCAAGGCCAGCCTGAACTTCACAGTGAGATCCTGTCTCAAAAAGACCAAAACCAAAACAAAACGAAACAAAAAAACAGAAGTTGACACAATTCACAGTTGTGAGACTATAAAAGTCTGAAATGTAGGTGTTGGCAGAAGCGGTCACTTCCGAGGGTTGTGGAGGAAGGAGCTGCTTAGGCCCTTCGCCCAGACCTACAGATGACTACCTTTATGTCCATGTGACGTTTCCTCTGTACTCATATGTCAGTGCCCAAGTTTTTTCATTTTTACAGACATCTCAATGGGTTATATCTTATTTCTAGGTAAGGTCACACTCTGAGTGTCCTAAGGCTTAGGGCTTGCACATATAAATTTGTGACAGTCTTCCCCTGTTCTACTGATTTTTTCCTAGTGCTCCCAGACCCTGCGGGAAAAACAAGTTGTCCTAAAACACTGTGGACTACCCTTGCCAGCCAGGGGCTCAGCATGATCCCAAAGCAGACCTGCCTCTGAACAAGCTGACCGCACAGTGAAGGGAAGGTGCTGGCCAGGCAGGCCCAGAAAAGAAATTCACCTGGTGCTTGCCTTGCAGAGAATTAGTTGAGCCCCTCTGCCCCCAAGCAGGCCCTCCTCTGTGCCCTGGATGTCCCCAGAGGATGCTGTCTCTGCTCACAGGCTGCCCAGGCAGCTTCCTGCGGCTGCTGCTTGCTCTTCACTAGAGCTCAGGTTCCGAAGGAGCCCCGAGGCCAATCTCCCCTCAGCTCAGAGCGCATCTCCTCAGGCTTCCTGTGTTTGTTCTGTGCTCTGGGGCAGGGTCTTGCTATTTAATCCAGGCATAAATCTTGCTATGCAGTCCAGGAAGGCCTCAGAGTTTCAGTTTTCCTGCCTTAGCCTCCCAAGTGCTGAGTGGAGTTTTGTGTGGAATTACACAGGTCTGCCACAAGCACACTGTTGAATGGGATGACACTGAAGAAAGGCAGACATGCTTTACAGGATGAGAAGGAAGTGTTACAAGGGCACAAACACTGCCTTGACAGGTAATCTTCGCACTTGATATCTTGACGTCTTTCTTTCCTTCTTTCTTTATCTCTGTCTGTGTCTCTCTTTTTTCCTTCCTTAAAAAAAAAATGCTAGAGGGGGCTGAACCCAGGACCTTTGCAGTGAGCTACCTCTCTAGATCTTTTATTATTTTGATATGGGGTTATGCTATGTTGCTAGGTTGCCCAGGCTGCACTTGAATTTGTGATTCTCCTGCCCCAGCCTCCCAAGGGTGCTGAGATTACAGGTGTGTGTCGCCACGCCCAGCTCTTCCCCTGCCTTTGATTTAGAGTAGAGAGCAACTTTGTTCTTCCAGAAGCAATTAGGACTTAAAAGCTATTACAGTAAAGTCTTTGCAGCAGTTAAAAATAAAGAAGGGATAAGTTTAGCTTCATTAATAAATAATAGAGAAAATGCTTGACTCATAATATAATAACATATGGCCCCTTTGGCTTATTTATCCATTTATTTACTTGTTTGTTTTTGTGGTGCTGAGGATTCTGCTGAGTCCTGCGACACTTAGGCACATAGGTTACCAATGGGCTACATTCAGAGCCCCCTTCCTAATGATAGTCTTGTCCTCTTCTTCAACCATGTGCCAAATTCTAAATTCATTCACCCATGCATACAAGATATGTACCTTACACTGATTCTGCTATACCCATTTTATAGAGAAGAAAGTAACAAACTGACCAAGTGATACGGCCAGGGTCACATAGCTTATTGTGAGCTTACGTCGTTAACGGGAGATGTGTTGCGTGCTCCTGGAGACCCTGCGCCCCAGTCTTCCTCTCTGAGTGCTCCCATTCATCTGGTTACCCTAGCACACTATTTACCTGCTGAGCTCAGCATTGTTAAGCTAAATCTTATTTGGGTTCTTCAGCTCGCTACAAAATCTTCATCTTTTTTTTTTTCTCGAAAACATAGGTCCTCATGCCCCTGCCGACATTCGAGTCTCTTTTGACAGTGGCGCTCTGAGGGCATCTGTTTCATGGACTCCGACGGAAGGCGCTTTCAACTATACGGTGACGGCGTCCAGCGGCGCTTCCGAGCTCAGCTGCAGCTCATCCGTCAGCTCCTGCAGCATCTCTTCCCTGCGGTGCGGGACTGAGTACCTGATTTCTGTTTTAGCAAGTAACGACGCAGGGTTTAGCAAGTCCTCTCCAGCAGTGAGCCTAAAGACTGGTACGTAGACAAGAATGATGCGTCTGCGGGTCGGCAAGGCCGAGGGACAGCCACAGCAAAGCGAAACTGCCCGTAATGGTCGGCCGCGCTGCAAACAGTGAAAAACTGAAGTCGGGTTCAAATGAAGGCGTCGAGTTGGACGTTCTTATGGGTTTGAATATCGGTAGGGAAGGCAGACACTGTGCAGTAAAGAGCACATACGTTGTATCGGAAAATTAGAGTGTCTGGCTCCTATTCTAGAGCTTTCATTTCTTTTTCTTTATAAAGTTGAGACAACGCTAAAATCCAGCTGGAGTCAACAGATAGTGAGTGGCCTCTGCTTCATCTCACGTTTCATTTTTTAAGATAAAGATGGGATACTTTTAGTTCTGAATGTACTCAGGTATTTTCTCACTTCTACTTTTTTTTTTTTTAAGTTTTGTTTTGTTAGCAGCAAGGACCAAACTCAGGACCTTGTACTTGCTAGGCAGGTGCTTATTCTGCTGAGCTATGTCCCCAGCACTTCTTATTCCCACTCTTACTCAAGATATAAACACACACAAATGTGGATATTTACCTCTATATTTATTTATTAGTAGAACCGGGGATTGAACTCAGGCCCTTGCACTTGCCAGGCAAGCGCTTACTTTACTGAGCCATCTCCACGGCCCTTACCCCTCTATTTAAAATTATTTATGTATTTTGGAAATTGAAACTAATGCTTTGTGAAGTCCTACTTTGTCAAAGACATTGATACATATTTATTTAATTCTATGGCAACTTAATAAAGTGGCCTCTATTATGCCCCTTTTCTGATAAAATTGAAGTTCAGAGAAGTTAAATAATTATCTCAAGGACATTTCAATAACAAATGGATTCTTCACCTGATTTTCATCCTCTAAGCTACAGGAAATGTAATAACATCTAATTCATCCAACAGTCAGAATTATGTCATTCTAAGTTAAGAGGCTCTGAGCAGGGAGGAAACTACTAAGCTTGTGCACAGAGACAAACACATACAAATCTAATGCCCTAGATCCACAGCTTCTTAGGGTTCTAATAAATTGTGGTGACTTGGCTTCTCTTTTGACAACTAGACTGTAATGTGGTTGGTACATATGAATTGGCTGCAAAGATAGGATAGCTGAGGACCAAAGAAGAAATACGAGACACTTTGAAAAACACAGAGGGTTTAAATTAGTTACTTAATGTAGGAGAGAACTACCTGGAGTTCTTAATTCTTGGATGCACTTTAAAGGATCTGGGAGCTCTTATAACATCTCGATACTCAGGTGTCTTACTTTTCTCATTGCTGAGACAAAATACTCAACACCCAGCATTAAAAGGGGCAAGGCTTATTCAGCCCCCAACCTGTAGAGGTTTTGGTCCATGATCAGCTGGCTCCAGGGCAGGGCGGTGTGGCAGAGGATGTGTGTGCCAAAGCAAGCAACAGGCAAGAAAAACCTCTCCCTGTCCCTTATGTCGTGTCCAGTCTACTGGGATTAGGGTGGTGCCAAACCAGTCAGTGGACTGATGTAGTCATCAGCCACCCTTCGTCCTCGCACTGCATCATGAATCAATTCCACACTCTAGATTCAGGCACTTCCAAGAAAGCCCCATGTATGACCACATGAGGCTTTGCGGGGACATCTAGGCACAGGCCACGGCGCTAACACCAGGTCCCGCCTAACCTGAACTGGAACTTCTGGGAATAGAGTCTGGACATGACTAGTTTATGAAAAGCTCTCCAGTTGGTTCCAATATGCGGTCAGGGCTAAGTCCCATTGACCATCTGTCCAGGAAGTACACTGGAGGGAGTTGCATACCACACAGCCAGCCTTTATTGTGAGAACAACCTTGATTTATCAATAGAAAAACTATGTTTAGAAAGTACTGTGGTTTCCTAAGGTCTAGAAATATGTAATATATTTTAGGAAGATTTCCATTACAAGTGACTACAATGTCAAAGGATATGGCAGGCTGGGGGTATAGTTCAGTGGTGGGGCACTTCAGCTGAGAGGAATTGTTGGAAAGGCTAATGAAGTGTTAATAGAAAGTACAGTGAGTAGCTACATTTTTGTCTCCAAAACAGATAACTTCTGGGTCATTCACTGTTTCACTCATCCCAAGTTGACTGCATTTCTAAATGAGGTCAAGTGTTTCAATAATACTCTCAGAACAAAATCTCTGTGTCTTACAATGACTAAAAATCTGATAGCCCATTTTAAACATTACTGCATCCAATGAGAAAAATGTGGATAAGTCACTAGAGTTTGTTGTAGTGGTCAGGCCCTAGGGCGCACACTTGCTTCTATGAAGAGAATTTTCTAACGGTTCTGGTGCATAGCTTTGCATGTTGTACACCAAATCTAATCTGTTACAAAACTCAGAGTTGCTGGTTTGGATTGCCTTGAAATCTTGGATAATTGCAAAGGTGCAAAGAAATCTGTTGCAGTAGTCTTACAGCTGCTTATTATTCATCATTTCCTAGTTGCTTGTGCACCTGGAAGAGTGACAATCCGAGAAAACCCCCCTGGCCATCTGTCTGTGGCTTGGTCCAATGTTGATCTGGGCGATTACTACGTGGCTTTCGTAAAGAGCGACGATGGCTTGGAAGTACACTGCAACACATCCCTCACCCAGTGCAACTTCTTGTCTGAGTGTGGTTTCACTTATTTCATCAGTGTTTTTGCCTATAACAAGGCAGGACACAGTCCTTGGGGTGACGTATTCAATTACACCACAGGTAAGTCACATCTGGTGCATGGAAAGGGGGTTTCAAGGTCACTAAAGTCAGCAGCGGAGAACTGATCATTTCCGCTACCTCCTGACTCACCGCCTGGAAGTCATTCTGGGGCCAAGAAGACAAAATACATTTTTTGTCTCATGTGCTTTTAAAACTAAGAAAAGTTGGCTTTGTGGACATGGGCTAAGAAGAATGAAGGATTAAGAAGTGAAAAGAGAGGAAGGAATGTAGTTGTTCAGCCCTGATCTGAAAAACTGGACCTTTTAAAAAGGTCTACTGAGTGTTCAGGGCTGTGGTAGACCCTGAAAGGGATGCAAACCCTTTGTTTCAGGGGTTCACTGGTTTTCTGGGACTAGAGAGACAGATGCAGTGGCCAAGATGCACAGTAATATCAGGGCTTTGAATTAGGGCAGGTGGGTTAAACTCTCAACTTGACCACTAACTCACTCAGACAATGGGGATGAAGAAGTCCTCTGTCCTACTTTGTACCCTCCACCACAAAATGGGACAAAAATAATAAATAAATGTGAAAAGGTAAATTTGTATATGATAAAACAATTATTTTATTTATTTTTTTTGAGGTAGAGTCTCACTATGTAGTCCAGGCTGGCCTTGAACTCACTGTGTAGTCCAGGCTGGCCTTGAACTCACTGTGTAGTCTAGGCTGGCCTTGAACTTGCAGTGATTCTCTTGGTTCAGCCTCCAGTGTGCTGGGATTTCAGATGGGCACCACCACCCCTGGCTTCGCCTATTTTTATTAGCATCATTTTTACAACTGTCATCATCTACTTAGGTTTGGATTTTGTACTGGCAGGGATTATGTTTTCTTTGCCTCTTTGTCATTTTTGTTTATCATAGAGTGATCAGCTTATGAGAGATACTTGAGTTTTGAAGAGCAAATATTGCCTTAAAATTAATTATATTTTCAAAGAAATAATTATGTGAAATACTAGCTGGATTACAAAGAATTTTACCAGGCTGAAGGATCCAAATAATTTGGTCTTATGGAATTTGGAGTAAGAGGCTATCAACAAGTTCTCAAGAATAGTGGAGAACCTTCTAGAAGGAATGGCCTTAACTAGAGTTAAAGAATATAGGTGGAACAGGGACGTCTCAAAGGAACTCCAAGCTGAGATAGACATTTATCACTAGAATTCTGAAATCTACTAATACAATCATGTTCTCTCATGTATCCTAGATTTATCTGGTTTAATGTCTAGAAAGACAGATAGGATGAAAAATTAGACAAGGTTGACTGTGTCAGGCAGAAGCAGAGAAAGACTCCTAGTGGAGTTTTTAAGGCATAAGAGAAAGAAGCAGGAGCACACGCGAGGGAGGGGGTTGAGAACTGGCGTGGAGAGAGCACAGCGGAACCTCGCGGCTTGCGTGCTTGAGTGCCGTGCTGAGGGCTTGCCCTCCATGCAGCGAGAACCACAGGCTATGTGGAATAGAGCGGACCGGAGGAGGCGCTTCTTAGTAGTTGGGGCAGACAGAGGCTGTGGCCATGGGAAGGTCAGGACCCAGTGACCCCTTCGGGTGGCATTGCTCTTCTACTGACTTGGGTTCCTTCTGTTTCTGCTTTTAGCTCCCTGTTGTCCCAGGGACATTAACCCCGTGTCAGTGTCTAGTGACAGAATGGAGGTCGTATGGTCTCCGGTCCGTGGCGCTGAACTGTATGAAACCAAGGCTGTGGCTGGGTACAACGTGGTAGAGTGCAATGACACTGCTCCTGCCTGCACGCTCTCAGCTCTGGAGTGTGACACCAAGTACAACGTCACAGTGTATTCATTCAGCGAAGTCTGGGGCAGCAATAGGTCATGCGCTTCCCGCTTTATCACTACAGGTACCATTGCACAACTAGGCTCACGCGCACCGGGGTCTGAATGTCCTCCCCACCCTTATGTGCCGCAAGTCCAGCGCACAGCAAGACTTAGCAAAAGGTTCAATTCCATTAACTACCCAGTGGGAACCAACAGAGCACCCCTTGTACCGAGGAGAGGCGGAGGACAAGGTGGAAGAAAAAGATGGGAAGAAAGAAAACATAAAGGGGACCGTGGGGAAGGGGAAAGTTTTGCTAGGGAGTCCCTGAGCCGTTTGGTTCTTTTACTTTGGAGGTTTTGGGGTACACACAGGGTGAAGGTGTACAAGTAATGCTTGCCTCAGGTTTTTTTTTTTTTTTTTTGCCTTTGAGTGCACAATTCTGTTAAGCATGGTATGGTCAAGAACTAGGGTGATCTTATCTTGGGGGGGGATGAGTTTTACATCAAAATGGCACAGATGATATTTGTTTTGGATTCAAAGCTATTTCAAGTAGTAACTTAAAATCTCTTAGCTCCTTGCAGTCCTGAGATAAAAAGTATCTCAGAGGATGCGTCCTCCACAATCAGTGTGCGCTGGCTAGCCACTAATGACGATGCCACTTACACGGTGACTGCCCAGGGGGAGAAGGGGCGCTACCGGTGCAGCAGCAAGGGAGACGCCTGCAGCATGGGGGGCCTGCCCTGCGGCTCGGTGTTCTCGGTCACCGCGGTGGCCGAAACGGAGGTGGGACGCAGCCTGCCCAGCTACAGTGTGCCCCTGGAAACAGGTAGGTAGCAGCTGTCAGCCTGAGCACCGGCTTCACCGGGCTCCTAGGAAGCGTGCTAGGGCGTAAACTTCATTTAATCTACCCTCAGTGCAGCAGAAATACAGCAAGCACAGGGGGCTTTCCAAAAGCCCCAGTCTTAGAAAGTAGAACTCTCTACGTTTAGTTCTATAAAAATATCGCCAAAAGACTGTTACTGTCCTACGTCGGCGTCAGAGGAGTAACAC
>NDGN011508812.1:800-12570 GCA_002564285.1 Tympanoctomys barrerae
TTCTTTCTTTCTTTCTTTCTTTCTTTCTTTCTTTCTTTCTTTCGCGGAACCGGGGATTGAACTTAGGCCCTTGCCTTTGCCAGGGAAGTGCTTATTCCACTGAGCCATCTCCCCGGCCCCTCTTCTTGTTCTTTAGAAGAAAGAAATCTGCTCCATATACTGAGATCTCTAATTGGGAAACTTTTGCATTATTATATGGAATACTTTTGTACTTTTTAACAGTATTTCAAAAAACTAAGATCTGATGTCTGATATTTCTATTCTTGTTGATTATTTTATTCTGATCAAGCCCAAGATTTTCAGTTACTTAATAAGCATTCTCTCATAGAATTTCTACTGCTACCTCAAAATTAACAACCTTTAGAGATCAATTCATGTTCTGTGTTTATAAATAATTTTTCTCCAGAATTATTAAACCCCTTCATAGCATTCCTCAAATATTACCGCAGTTCTTTTCTCTTTTATATTCTTTTCGTATATGTACATATATGTACAATAATCAACTTTTGCAACAACCAGAGCATTTGTTGAACCTTGTTGTATAAAACACAATGTGCCTGGTGCTGGACTGTAGTAACCATGTGCATGGGTAGAGTAATTCTTCTCTTGAGCCATTAAACCTCTGAGGACTTTACAAGTCATAAAACCACATCAGAAAATATCTAAACACTCCTTAGCATCTCACCCACTTGGCATCCAGAGCTCAGCGCATGGACAAATGTTCTCATGACTCAAGGAAATGTTTTCCACATCTTTGGTCCTATTACTTTGAAAGAAAAAGTCACTGTGCCAAATGCCATGAAAAGTGATAGATTTTGCCACTAACAATATTAAGTTGAAGGTCTCTTTGGGGCATAAGAAGGATGTGAGCAGTAAAAGTTCTTCAGAAAGAAAATAGATTAATTTGTCACATTTTTTTTCCTCTCAGAGAGGATGCATGAAACAAATATCAACACACTACTATTATTTCCCAGTAGTTCTAGACATTCATTTACTTACTATTCATCACTAACAATTCATAGCTCAGTAGGTATTCTTCAACTAGTACAGCATTTATCATTATGCACATAGAGAATAAGGAATATTTTGCGGTATTAAATAATTCATACAACTCTCAGATGAATGTTTTGTACCACAGCGGAACTAATTCTGAACATTAATAGTTAGGTGTATGTTTATCTTTAAAATTTTGATTGATTTTCCTATATAAGGTTCAAAATAATAGAAAGGATGAAAATGACAGCTAATAAAGGCTATGCAAATTGGCAAACAGACATTTCAACTGCTACGATGACAGGAAAAGAAAAATCACATTCTAGAATATGATAAAAGAAAACTCAAGATCTTATATAAATTTGTTCAATTTTTTAATAGCCTCTACTTCTTTCTTTCTTTCTTTCTTTCTTTCTTTCTTTCTTTCTTTCTTTCTTTCTAGTAAGGGTCTATAGGATCTCACTACATAGAGCAGACTTGTAGTGATCTGCCTGTGTTCAGCCTCCCAAAGAGCTGGGACTATTGGCACTCAGAAACCATGCTCTTAACTGCATACTCTAGAGGTTCAAGGAGTTGGAAAATCCTTTATCAGATACATGTTTGTAAACACTGTAATCCAGGTGTGACTTGTGTTGTGGTCCTCCTGACAGAAGCTTCCAGAAAGTAATACTTTTTAAAAATGTATTTTGTTGTTACAGGGTCTCACTATGCAGCTCGGACTCATGGTGATCCTCCTGTTTTCAGCCTCCCCAGTGCTGTGATTATAGGTATGATATGTTCTGACTACACCCTGACCCTGGCTGGCTCAGCCCATCCTAGGGGCAGGTGTGGCATGTGGTGCTGGGAATTGAACTGCAGAAACTGCACTTGCCTAAGCAGGTGCTGCAGTCCACTGAGCTGTCTCACCTGCAGATAATAGTTTTAAATTTGGATGAAATCTAACTTCCTGATGTTTTGTTTCCATGGATTTTATTTTTGGAGTCATTTCTAAGATTTTTTTTTAAGTTATATAATTTTAGGCTGCAAAGTCAGGTTTATGATCCACTTTGAATTAATAGCTTATATGCATAATCATTTAAGCTGATTTTTACTTTATTAGCATGGGTTTTCAGTTGTTTAAGCATCATTTATTTAGAAAGTGTTAATTTTTTACTGTGCTTGGTTAAAAGTGTTCATCTGGAGTGTCCATGCCTCTCTGTACTCTGTTCTGATCCACTGATTTGTTTGGCCATTTCAGTGCAATGTCTTACAGTCGTTTTTTAAATTTTAATCTGTAGTTTCATAGTAAGTCTTAGAATCAAAAATTTTAGCCTTTAATTTTGTTCTTTATCGGGGTTGGTTTGGTTACTCTAGATCCATTTCATGTTGATATCAGTATTATAAGTGGAGCTCATGAACTTGACACTTTCCTGCTTTCTGGTACAGATGTGTGCTCTCCCTGCGTTCTTGCATTATTGTTGTCTCTTGTTGGTGTGTGTTTGTAGCACACGATGATCGCAGCTACCGTGGAGAGCTGGTACATGTACGTGCTACTTCTCAACCACTTTACTTCACCTCCTCCCAAATCCTCCTCTCCCCTTCTTCCCACTCCCTGCCCCTCGTAGACTCCTTCGGTAGAACGTGGTGATCAGGCTCTGCGTGAGGATCTGGTGCATGAGCGCAGCACTTCACTATTCCTGCTTCCTCTTGTAAAATTTCTTTTACTCCTCTCTGTTCCCCTCTTTCTGTCTTCCAGTTCCCTGTCCACATTCAGAGATCTATCTCACTATTTCTTACTCTTTATGCTTTTTTCTGAAATTTATTTTTTTAAATTAAAAAAAAAATGTTATTGTGAAAGAGAGAAAAAGAACAAAGACAAAAACAAAGCAACAAAAATAATAAAAATGATACAGAATTTCAAAACAAGAGAGACGGGGGAGATAGATCAGTAGAATAAGCACCTTCCTGCCAAGCGCAAGGACCGGAGCTCAATCCCCGGTTCCGCAAAAAACAAAAAACAAAACAAAACAAGAATAGGTAATTAACAGTGGTTGCTGTACTACACATTGTTATCATCAAATTTCTTGCTCATATTACCAGATATAGGCATGCAAAATTGGTCAAATAATTAAACCTTTTGTATACTGAGCTCCTTATACAAGAGAAACAATGCCATGTGAGACCTCATTTAACTGCATCTCAGAAGTTGTGATACAGTTTGTTTACATTTTTATTCAGTTAAAACATTTCATATATATATACATATATATATATACATATACATATATATATGTATATATATAGTGTGTGTGTGTGTGTGTGTGTGTGTGTAACTGGGGATTGAACTCAGGCCCTTTTGCTTGCCAGAGAAGTGCTTATTCCACTGAGCCATCTCCCCAGCGCCACATTTTTATTTTGATCTCTTCTTTGTCTAATGGATTATTTAGAATTATTATCATTTCCCTTTTTTTTTTTCTTTTTGGTGGGACGGGGGATTATAACTCAGGCCCTTGCACTTGCCAGCAAAGTGCTTATTCCACTGAGCCATCTGCCTGGTCCTCATTTTCCATATTTTTCAACTACATGGAAGCTTCATTATGAACTTCAAGTTTATTTTCACCAAGCTGAGAGACTATGCCTTGTATGACTGACAGCCTTTTACATTTACGGGGGTATTTATGCCCTAGAATGTGTCTACTTTTGTAATTGTTGCATGTGTGCTTGAAAATACTATGTGCTCTATCCTGTTTATAGGTATGGTATTCTATAAAAGTCAATTAAGATGAAGTTGATGTTAGTACTCAAGTTTTGGTAACCTTACATTTTACCTGCCTATTCTATCAATTCTTATGGAGTATTGAAATTTTTTAACAGTGCTGACAGGCTTATCTGTTTCTCTTGGTTTCCTGTCAATTTTTGCTTCATTTGTTTTGAACCTCTATTATTAACTTCACCCGTGATGGGTACTCTTATACTTGCTTGATGGCCTGCCCTCTGTATTATTATGAAATAACTCTTGTTCCTGATTATAATTTTTTTCTGTGTCCACTTTGCCTGAAATTGACACTAGTTTTCTTTCAGTACATGTTAGCTTTGCCTTTATATTTCTATTCTATTACAATTAACTATCAGGTATTTTTATATTTAGTTAGTTTCCATAGCATCTTATATTTGTTAATGCATTATCTAATTTTGGATAATTATCATTGTTAAATTTTTTTTCCTAACATTGTCCTGCAATCTGCTAGTACATGACTCTATTCTGTTTTTGTTCTTTCTTCATACTCCACTCTCCATTCTCTTCCAATATTAGAGGACAGATATTAATTTACATCTCTTTCTGCCACACTGTATATGACATGTCTTAGGACCTCTCATTAACTTGATCACCGTCTTCTTTAAGAGTGGAAGAGGGTCCAATTTGTCCATATGTTTTATAATTTGGCTGCCAGAAGTGACCCAGAAGTGATCTAATAGCTATGTGTAATTACAGATTACCTAAAGCTTTCTAGGAGCCAAGTCAGACCTTATTGAAATGTTCTCCAGCCAGTTCTTCCTAATCTGATCCTCATACAATGGATTTATTGTAACAAGGGTGCAAGAAATTTACATTTGCATCCATTAAATTTCACCATCTGCATGACACTGCTACAACAATTGCTAGTGCACTGCCATTTACAAGCATTTTCATAGACATTATCTCATTTAATCCTCCCAAGGCGTTTATCTTGGCCTATAGCTGCTCTGAGCCTCCAAGATCACTCCCAATTATGAGTCTTTCCAATGCTCATCTTTGACCAACTTGTTTTCAACATAACCTAAGACCGAAAGTGCAGCAGACCAAATTTTACCTTCCAGCTATAGAGAACAAAGTGTAGACAGCAATGTGTGAGGCAAGGTAAGGTGAAGTGTTTGTTGTACTGTAAGCTCACTGAATGGAATGAGAGTATCATCAAGATAACACACAATGGCAACCGCTGGAGGATGTATCATTGTGTTGCTCAACAGTGTGTCTGACACGACCCCAATAATCTTTTCCAAAATGTACATAAAACACTTTTTCTGTGTATGTACTCATCAAATTCAAGGGTGAAGCTTTTCTCAAAGGCTTATCAAGTCACACGTTGGAAATAATACTTACATTTGACTAAACCCTTAATTCTGGCTCCTTGTCACTAGCCTTGCCAAGTTCCGTCCTTGCATACAGACTCCTGCTCACCATGGAAATATGAGTGTTTGTCGCTCCAGATAGCGTGCTATGATCCCTGGGCCCCACCCTGGTCTGCATGACTAGCCCAAGAGTCATGCTCCCACAGCAGTGCTCACTCAGCTACTGTTCTCTCTGCCTCATTCCCCTAACTGTGTTCCCTATATAAGGAGAAGAATCTGACTCCTTTGTTTCCTGGCCATATTGGATGGCCTTATTATGGCCTTATGTCATAGATGAAAGGTAGATTCTTTTCCTTTGCAATGGAATGAATATTTCCCAGCTGTAGGATATAGGTATAACCTATTATTTTTTAAAAAAAACAAGTTGCCATACATCCAGTTTTAAATGAACCATCCTTTAGTTCACTGTCTTGAGGACTTAAAGAATTTCCATATTTAAATAAGGTTATATGATATGTATAATACATGAGTTTTATATGAACAATATAATCTAATATCATATGTAAACCAAATGATGGATGGTTTTCTAAACATTTTACAACTCTTGTCTAAAGTTTTAACTATTAATTTTCTTAACTTTAATTTTTTCAGTGTCTGTTATTATTTTGGAAATCATTTAGAAGAGCCGGTAGCTCCTAGTAATTTGTTAGGTTGGGAATTGGTGAAGACAGTCTTCTTGGGGCATATGTGTATATGTGTTTATGATTAAAAACAAATGCCTGAAATAAGGTGAGTGAATGTGTGTGTAAAGATAGAAAATGGGCAAAAACATTCTTATAAAATATTCTCCCACTTGTCCATTGGATATCAACTGAACTCTAACAAAGAGAAGCAGACAAGAAGAATATAAAGAAAAAGAATTTTAAAGGGGAAGTTTATTTTGGCTTACTGTTTTTTTTCCTTTTTTAAAAAAGAGAATAAAAATAGTGGAAAAAGCCCCAAACATTAGAAATGATACAGAATTTCACTAAACAAAAAGACAGGAATTCAGCAATGGTTGTCCTACTTCATAGTGTTAGTTGTAACAGAACATCTGGAGAAAGACGGAAGCACAAGTTCAATGCTCCTTCTAATGAAGCCTTTGTCCTCATAGTTGGGTGTGGCTTTCTAGTAGTTCCAGAAATTTCATGAGTTCAAAGCAAAATGCAGCTTTCAACACTTGCTAAATAATTGCCGCTAAGTCTCTTCAATGATAAGTTTATAACTATGTGTCCTCTCAAGGATAGATACAGATATTTAGTCAAACCACTGCATATTCATTTGCTTGGTTTTCATCAACCACAGACCTTTCTTCATGGGTAGACTTCTACATGCCAATCAGTCAGTGTAACTTCCCTCATTTACCCCACCCAACTACTCTTACTCTAGGTATTTTACCTCCATGGACATATCTGGAGTACAGTTTGCTTGAGGCATCCAGTTAGGAAAGTCGTAGAGTGATGATCCAGATTCATCTGGCTGCATGGCCCACACTTTCCCATTGCTATAATTCTGTCACAATCTCGCTTGGGTTCTTTCCTCCTTATTATGTTTACCCTGTGATTCATAAACCCGATGACCTGATCTGTATATTTCTCCCTCATAGGCACTTTAATGCAATGGAGCAATATTTCCAGTAAAAGAAAGAGTCATTATTAAAACTTGTATGGCAACACTTCCTCCCTGGAGTTCATAGGCAAATAAGTGGATCTTGGTTCTGCATAGAGGAAGAGCTCAAGTAATCTTTTAGCTGTCCTGCCTGTCTATTTTGTATTAAGTTCATTAGCCTTTCAAACGTATTCCATGTTCAGCTGCTTGATGTTGAGAATGATAATTTTTCATTGTCTAAGTAGAATTGAGGAAAGATCTGGCAGCTCTAGGGGCTTCTCTGAGGAAAGTTGAAAACTGGTGGCCCTAGTAGGGTCACTATAGGTTTTTTTCTCTGATGTTTATCCTGGCTTCTATAGATACCTGAAAAGAATCCAGCTTAATTCATAGCTCGGTGATGCTATTCAGGAGTATGAATGCTAACTGCATTTTATTTTAAGTTGACATTATTGTATTGTGATGTTAATAAAATATTGAACAAAATTAATAACCTGAACATCCTTAGGCTTAAAGGGGGAAAAAGTGTTGAAGAAACAGATTTTGTTCTTCTGCAAACATTTATAATACTACTAGAATGTATTGAAAGTATTTATAAATCAGATAATCAAGATTAGTTATAAGAAAGTACAGGTGAAAATAGTGACAGAATAATGTGTTTTCTGTTAAAATATGCTTATCATTTCATGACCCACATGCCAAAGACAATTCTAGAGTGTTCTTCCAGTGACATATTTGAAAGAAACTAAGACTAATCCCTGGTTATTTGCATAGGGGGAAATAATTCAACTAATGCAGTTGGAACAGTAGATCTTAGCATAACTTAAATGTTTCTTCCTCAGTATTTTACCAAGTACACCATAGCATGTTATTGCACATGCACTGATTGTAGCAATTATTTATTACACATAAATGGAATCATCAGCTCTGGTCCTATTATATCAGATTATATTAGAATTTCTTAAAATCTGCTTGTCTAAGGACCTTAAAAAAGTTAGCATGTCTTCTGTTCACTTAAATGCTGACAGGTTCAACTTAAATCACTGATTTATCCAACCTGTAAAAATTCTTGGAAGACAATATTTGACTTCTGTTTAGTGCTGTGCTACCCCCAAAGCGATCAAAGATAAGTTTCTAATGAACATGAGGAGTTATAGAAGCAAATCCAAACCTAAAGTGGTGGAACTTCAATGCCAGATGTGTTTTCAATGAATGTTTTTCTACCTTCTCTCAGATTTTGGCAAAACTCCTACGGTTCACTATCATTAGAAAGAAAATGGCAGAGATTCACCCACTCGGAGGTAAGGATTTGTAACCTTCACTGAGAAGTAATTAGAAGAGGATAAATATGAATGAGATTTATTCTTGTATCCAGGGTCAAAGTTCCTATACTCCAGGCCCACTATTGTTTTTAATAAGCAACTGTTTAGTCTATGAAGATCTCAAAATACTCCTTTGAGATATCTTGAGTTGTCTCTGCCATTCCACTTCGTATCAAGATTACAAATCTGAATACTAGGGATGTCTTTGTACCTTCCCATTTTCATGGCATAGAGCTAGACTTTATCTCATACAATGGAGTAGTATCTTAAAAATGAGATAAGTACGTTTTAGCCATATTGTTAAGGGTAACTTTTTCTTTAAGTGTTCAAAATTGGTTCCATGTTTCATCACACGAACACAAGGCAAATGTATTTCTTTTGTGACAAGATCAATATCTATCTAAGAAACTCAGAGATAAATCAATTCAGGATTTTATGTGACTGATAAACTCATATCACAGTTTTAGCCTGGTAACTGGTCTTCCTAATATTGTTTTTGGGACTAAAACAACCAAGAGTTCATGGATAGAAGCAACTAATTATTGCTCAGAAATTTCTAGATGAATGCTAATTTTCTGCCACATCTGTACTAGGCTTTGAGAATACAAAGATTGTGTTTTTCCCTCAAACCACTCACAGTGTAAAATAATACTTACATTGATTTCTTCACTTTTAGGATAGTTCTTCATTTCTGCACCTATTAAGGGTAAGAAACATTCTCCTCAGAGCCAAAGATATACAAGTGAACCAAATAAGCCTGACTCTGTCTTTCTTGGAGTGTATATACCAGTGAGAAACATAGACATCCATTGAGTTACCAAGGAAACATGTTGAAATGTCACATGGAAACTAAAAATGCAATGAAGAAAAGTATATAGTTCTATAAAAATGTAAAGTTGGGGGATAGGACTAGGTCAAGTAAGTCAGAGTTGTGTTAATTACATTGAAATCTAAAGAGTAAACAGAAATGTATAGGAATGTCTAGGAAAATAGTAGAAACTAGCCTGTTCTTAGTAGAAAGAAAGTCTAATGGGTTGATTCGTATCCCCCAAGACATAAAAGCCCTAATACCCTAGTACCATGAATTATACCAAATCATNATATATATATATATATATATATATATATATATATATAGTTTACCCCATAATACATTCTTATAACTTAATTTATAAATTCGATATAGTAGGGCAATAATTAGTAACACTAATAATGCAATATGATAATTATATCAAATTACTTACTAAAATTTACATGAATATGGTCTTCTTTCTCACACTCAAAAATATGTTTTTGTCTGGGCCTGGTAGTGCCTGACTGTAACTGAGTGCTTGAAAAGCTGAGGCAGAATGACCACTGTAAGTTCAAGGCCAGCCTAGGCTACACAGTGAGTCCCAGGCCTGTCTGAACTACTTAGCGAGTCTCTGTTTCAACAACAAACCAAACAAGCAAAGTAACAAAATCTTGTGTTACTGTGTACCCCCGTCTCCTTCAGATGATGGGCAGTGGTGGGAGGTGTTGCAGCACCTAGTAATGAGATGGAGTGAGGTGAATGTCGTAGGCAGTGTGGCCCACCCTTGGTCCTCTGGCGTCATAAGTCCTGCAGAGGGCTGGCTCCATGCTGTCCTGATGCAGGATGAATTTGTGGGTAGAGAGGAAGTGGAGAAAGTGGGGATAGGTAAGCTTGCAGCCCAATTGTGACAGGGATAAGCCAACACAGGGATGAGAGGAGGAATAGAAGAAGGAAGCCTTGAGCTAAGGCAAAGGTTTTGCTTTTAATAGACAAGGCTTACATTATAGAACCAAATGATTGAATCCCATTGAGATTTACATCACACAAGATGAGAAAAAGAAGGAATGTCAACTATATATGGATTATGAGGAAGTAACAAATAGTGGCATGAAAGAAGGTGAGACATAGAGTAAGCACATTTTCCATTGTAAGAACGAGACAGGAAAATTGCAGGGGTTCAGTGTATTTAGCATAAGAAAAATACCTAATACTTAGAAATGCTCATCTGAACTGAAAGGTAAATTCATATGCTCAATATTAGGAGGAGTAAGAGTGCTTGAAACTTTGAAGAGAGCAAAAGAAGACTTAGTCATGGTGGATTGAATTGAGGAACCCAAAGATATTTAAAGAAATACTAATAGCTTGCTTACATTTGAGGGCAAACAGTGCCACAATAAGGTAAATGCCAAAGTTTCTCAGTGGAAAAAGCTTATATGGGGACATAGAAAAAGAAATTGGGGCAAAAGGGAGGAGAGTCAGGCAGGTCTTAAAGAAGAGGAAGCAACCATGTCAATCTGACCTTGAGGAATGAGAAGGATTTTCCTGAGGTAGTAGTGGTGAGGATTGGGCTGTCTTCATTAGTGTATAGGGGGATCGAGAGAGGAAGAAGAAGGTTTAGTATTTGGTCTTCATAGTGCCTTTAAGCTTAAATTGTTGCTTTCCAGGGGAAAAGAAGAAATAAAAATGAATTAATTAAAGGGAAGAATCACTGATGGTTGTGATAGTCGAAAAGACTTCAGACAAAGGGTGTGAGGTGTTTTTTGATGACTTTTTTATTGATTTGATGTTTTATAAGCATAATCAGGGTAGTAGTTTTAAAATTTTGACATAAAATTAAATTAGTAATTTGAAATACAATCTTCCATTCTGACATATTGACATTTCTCTCTGTTTTGTTGTTCAGTGTCATTACTTTATGAAATAATAGTATCAGGTATAAAGTTTTTGAAATTTCATTTTCTTATTTGTAATTCCCATACTTGCCCCCCCATTGCATTTCTATTCCCAGGTTTAAGACCTTGGGAAACTGCAGTTGTTACACAAAACTTTGAATGACTTCTCAGAGGACTGATCAGAGGACTGAGCTGTTGAGCTGCCAACAACACACATGCTAGGGCACAAAGGGAGGATTCTGGGCTGGAGAAGCTCCTTGAGGTCCAGCTACTTGACTTCTTAGATGAGTAATGTCCCTTTGAGAATAATGAAGTCACTCCACTGCTTGCAGGAACTAGAAGGTTTTCTCTTGGAGAGGAGTAAGAGTCAGAAGTAACACCAAAGCCCATGTTTGCCCTTCCTGCAGGAAACAAAGCAAAACAAGAGGTGACTAGGACCACTCAGCATCAGTAGTTTTACCAGCAAACACATCACCTCTTGCTTTTCCATTTCCAACCAATCAGTGGCAACAATGTTTTATTGGGATATGGGCACACACTTACCTTCCTAGGTGTGATCTGTGACAGCTTTTGCTTTCCTCTATTGCTGCTGACTTGGTCATTAAAGTGCTTAGGAAAGGCTAGAGAGACAGCTGGGCAGTCTAAGACCCAGGTTTGGTCCCTGATACTACTACATGTTGAGCTGGACCCCAGAACCCTGAGTGCACCTGGCCGGCCACTGAAACCAGGCATGGTGGTGCACACCTGTAATCCCATTGCTGGGGAAGCTGAGCCAGGAGGCTCATTACAAGTCTGAGCTGTGTAGCACAACCCTATACCAGACAAACAAACAAACAAACAAATGATTAAAACTGCTTAGGAAAATTAGCAATCTCTACTGAAATGAGGAGAAACCGTCAGGATTTGGAACAGATGTGAGAGTCAGATAGGTAGAGTCTTGCTGAAAATGATGGGTCATAAGCAGTCTTATGCTTTTTAGGTCCTGCTTTACCTTGGTCTTAACCATCCAGTAGAAAAGTATGAAGACGAAATACAGG
>NDGN011508851.1:250-25436 GCA_002564285.1 Tympanoctomys barrerae
ATGTGTTAATTATTGAAACTGTCCTACCAATTTGGTTTGAAACTGTCTCATTGCTAATTGTTTATCAATAAAATTATGGAAAAAAACTACAAGTAAATGGTGAAACAAAAACTAAAAACATATAATCTCCTTTGTCTAGCATAATACCCAGGTTTGAATCTAAATTTTCATCCACATTTTGAGCCAGATAATTTTTAATAGAGAATTTCATTTTATTTAAAAGAACAAGTACTAATTTTCTTTGTGTTCTGTGTATTTTATTCACTCGTGCAATACGCAATGACCAAGAAATTATAATAGTGAAAGGCACTGCAATAATGCCCGCATAGGAATCCAAAATGAAACAGATGTGGACTCTTTTCCTGGAGCTGCAGGAGAGCTACAGAAGACAAATAAATGGTATCTCATGGAAGCGTGCGTTCTATGACCCTCAGGAATCAGATGCAGATAAAGTGCTTTGTATCTCTGCTAAAACAAACTGAGGAAAAATAAAGCACAGTTTCACTTAGAATGTTTCAGAACCTAGTTCTGAGGGAAAGTTATGCCATATTATCCTCACAATAAGACCTACCCAGGAAGTAAGCCCTAATGTGATTTTTCAGGGTGTAACACAAAACCCTAACCCAAACATAAGCCCCAGTTAAGATTCTCAGCCAGATGGATACATTCTACACATTCACTGCAACACATGAGGAAAAGTATTGAATTATAATAATGTTAATATATTATTAAATATAAATAATATTGACATTAATTCTTAAAATAAATGATAATATAAATTATAATTATTTGTAAAACCTTTGGATGAGCAGTACATGCCTATATAACCAGATGAACTCAAAACTTATTGCCAAAGGGACAATTGGAGTACAAACACAACATGCAAATACTGGGGGCCGGGGAGATAGCTCAGTAGAATAAGTGCTTCCCTGACAAGCTCAAGGGCTTGAGTTCAATCCCTGGTTCCACCAAAAAAGTACTGTACACACTTGATAATGAATAGTCATGTTTGCTCTCTAATGTAAATTTTCATAATTCAATGCCATGTATTGTAATGTGTGTGCTTAATGTGAAATAAAGAAACATTTTCTGAGAAAAAAAAAAAAGAATCACTCTGTGGCATTAGGTATTGGCTCCAGCTCACCCAGAGGTCTGGAGCAGCCTACACAGGAAGGAAGGTGACTGTCTCCACACGGCTCTTTCCAGTAAGCACCATTTGCCTCATCTTTCAGGCCCACCCCAACAGGGTCCTGTTTCAGGATTTACATGCCTGGTAGGCTTTTGCACGTACCCAGGCCTGGAGTCCTGGGGAGAATCTCAGCTTGAGACACTCTGTGAGCAGAGCAGGCCCTCAGGTGTCATTAAGTGTGTATACTCCTCATGTCCTAAGTACCACAAGCAGGTGGCTGAAGGCATCCATGGAGAGAACAGGATGTTAGATACAGCTCATGTCCTTCTCAAGTGACTTGGTTCATGTACAATTCATACAGAACACATGTCTTGCAATGGGAAGGAGAGATACACTCCCAGCTTCCCCCCTCCAAACACTCCTCTAACTCATTTTCACAGATTCTACGCACAGACTCCACTTAGCACTGCCCAGGAACTTTTCTCCTGATGGACTATGAGGACAACTGGAGTATACAGACCAGCTTAATACAGAATTATAATCTAGTGTTTCAGAGACAAATAAACTAATGGAAGTTAGCAGGGCTCACACCTGGGCTGTGAAGGGTCCTCACATCCCACAGGATGGCTCTCCCTGGGCTCAGCTACTGCTGTGTTGGATCCTGTCCTCTTAGAGGGTGTCTGAGCTCTGGCAGTGTCCCTGCAAAGCCCTGGAGAGCACTAGCCAATCATACTCAAGGCAATGGGAAACCCCACCTGTTTCTGCCCAAGGAGCTACCTGACCTCACCTGGGGGGAAAGCAAGTGGTGCAAGGCTCTAAAGGAGCCTTCGAAGCACATGTTGAAATTCAGTGTCATTGTCTGGGGATGTGGGAATGTTAGGAGCTGAGAAGGGAATGAGCTGTGTTCCCAGAATGGATGAGGGTTGTCATGCTGTGGCATGTGATGTGGCTCCATTACACAGCTTGAGTCCTGGCCGGTGTGTACTGTCTACTAACTATCCCTGTCTGGGGTACCCTCTTGCCTAGGACCTTTGCCCTCTGCCATGTCATAGGACAGCACCAAAGCCCCACCCACTGGGGGGTCCCTGGCTCTGCCGTGGTACATTCCCAAGACACAAGAAGAACTTGTGTTTAAGAGAAGGAGTGATGGGCGGCTGACTTAGCCCTTAGCTAAGTCTTCAGTGGAAGGGGAAGAGCTGGCAGGTAGGGGAGTCCATGCCTTCTGTCTACCAGTTTTCTAGGAAGCAGATACTGAGAATAGCCATGCATGCAGGAGTCTCTGGCATGAAAGAGGCAGGACACAGGCCTCTGCCAGCCCCATGGGAGCTCCAGGCTGCCCGGGTGCCAGAGCTGTCCTGCCTGAGCAGGGTGCTGTGTGTTCATACCAGGTTCTGGCCAGACCCTAGACTCTGCAGAGAGGCAGGAGAGGGGCATGTGGGATAAGGGTTCATGGTGGGCCCCAGTCTCCACTCACCCTGCGTTTTCATGAACCAGTCTCTCAGGGAAGGAGTGCAAGAGGAAGTGAGCCTGGGGGACTTTAGGAGAGTGGAGATGATCAGAAGTAGCTTTGTTTTGCATAATTAAACTTTCTCAGAGCCAGAAGATGAGGTGCACTCAGAATCCTGGGTGTACAGGAAAGTGCAGACCTGGCTCACTGGTGGACAAGTGGAGCAGAATTTAGAGAGCACCGCTCACATGGTGAAAGAGCTCTGCAGGGTGAGCCCCGGGGCGTGGTGGGTGCTGACTCACCCACTTTCCCCTCTCAAATCCTGGACATCCTCAACTTGCATTCCAGGACCTGTTCTCATCCCTCTCTGCAGTCTCCCTAATTTATTATAAATACTCTTCATCTAAATTTATTTATTTTATTGTTAAATTTGGCCTTCAAGTTTATTTTTTCTGCTTGAAGAACACCTCTTAGACAGTGGTGCAAAACATTCTGCACTTACCTAAAAATGCATGTATTCTATACATATACTTAGACATCTTTTTTTGAGCTGGGGTGATAGCTCAGTGGTGCAAGTGCCTGCTTGGCAAGCACAAGGTCTTGAGTTCAATCCCTGGTACCACATGCCAAGCTGCCCTGAAACTGGGCGTGGTGGAGCATGCCTGTAATCCCAGTGCCGGGGAGGCTGAGACAGGGGGATCATTATGAGTTTGAATTGTGTAGTGAGACTCCATATCAACAACAACAACAAAAAAGGAATAAATTGAACATCGTTTTTTGCTAAATATGGAACGATAATTGGTAATTATTTTCTTTCCCATTTTGGAGTAATCACCCCATGGCTTTTTTTTCTGCCATTGCTCTTAGTACAAAGTAGATCATCTATTTTTATTTCTTATTTTTAAATTCTTTGGCTTTTCTCTTTGGTGCTGTTTTAGATCTGCCATGATACTTTTGATAGCCTCCTATTCTATCTTGAAGTTGTTCAGGTTTTTGCTTTCTTTGGGTGCTAGAGTTCAAGGTCTGAAGTGGGGTGTCTCAGGTGAGCACACTCTCAAGGATGGCGGCACTGGGGAGCATGAGACTTGAGGTCACTGTGTAACCTGTGTGAGCACTGAGCTAAGGCAGATGGTGGCTGACATCTGGGTTGATTGCAGAGTGAGGATGGGGAAGGGAGGGAGAGAAAGGGAGATGCAGCTGTGGTCCTCAGGGGTGAGCAGATGAATACCTGGTGGGCTGTAAAGGGAAGCAGTAGGTAGAGAGGAGGGGTGGCAGCTGGTGGTAACACACTGAAAAGGAATGACAATGGGCACAGTAGACAGAGAGAATGCCAGCCTCACCTGACTCTGAGCTTGGTGGCGACATCTCTCTGCATGGCATGGAAAGATGCATCAGATCCCACTGCAAGGCCAGGGCAGGAGGGCCATGGTGCGGGAGCAGAGCAATACAGCTGCAGGACGAGGGCCAGGAAGTAGAAGGGATGAGCTCTACACAACACACAGGGCCTGAGGGTGACTGGATGTCAGAAGGGCCCAGTGCGGTGGGATGTGGGAACATGAGGCATCATGGAGTCCCTAGCCTTGTGTGTCCTGGTTGCTGAAATGAGAGAACACTTGCTGTGTGCATGCAGGCTGCTGGAGGCTCAGCTCAAATGCTCGGACCTCATCCTGGAGGTGGCAGCTGTCTAGGGAGCTGAAAGAGAGTTGCTCGTTCTGGAGCCCCTCACCTCGTATCAGGCGCACAGCCAGAGGCCTCACCGAGCTGTGCCTTAGGATGGTCTTGCCTTGTGTCAGCAGCAGTGCAGAGGGCCTGGTTATCAATGAGTTGGCAAACCCAGTTTGTCCAGCACAATAGAGTTAACTCAAGGCCCAAGTGTGGTTGTGGCTAAAACACGAGATAACACATGCAAATGTATTTCAAAGACCAGATTATGAAAGTGATCATAGTGCCACTTTCTGAGATTAGAAGAGCATATTTTATATCATGTTGCTAGAATCAATCAAGATAGTGCAGTAGAAGCTGCAGTAAAGAGATTATGGTTTCTTTGTGTCCAAAATTGAGATAGCTGGTGAACAACTGCATGGGACAGAGAAGAGTGCTCAAGGAATCAAGAAAGCTAAACAATTTTGGAGAAACAGAAAGCCATACAGAAAAGGTAGCAAAGCATCCAGAGTCTAACCCAGGTCCTGGGAGAGGGGAATAACTGCAGCACAAGGTTTCTCCATGTGTATTATTGTTGCCAACTTTTTTCCTAGTGCTAATGGTGGTATTGCTGCATTTATTTGTTCATTATTGTATATTATATCTGGTTTGTCTTTGTGTCATCCTTTACTGTAGGTTATTTTTTCCCTCATCTCAGTGCCCAGGCCTACTCAGAGGAGAAAATAATCTTGCTCAGGATACCTGGGGCTTGGCCTGCTTCTGCCTCCTGGCCTCAGCCAGGAATTGTGGGAACCCACAGCAGAGTGAGAAAGTGGAAAGATGACTTGAGGCTCCAGCAAGATCTCTCTGTGGTGCTGGTTCTGCTGTGTTCACTAGGAACGGTTCTACTGGGCTGCATTGATATGATTTGCCAAGTCTTGGCTATTCTACAGATTCTTTTTCTGATAGACTATTTTACTGAATGAGTTCATAAATATTTCTAGATCAAGAAGGGCTGGGCCCTGGGCCGGCTGCCACATGTCCCGGCTTGGGGCAACGTGTCTATCTCTTAGCCATGGCACCTGGAATCCTCCACAATCCATTTTCCTGCACTGTTGATCCAGAATCAATAGGACGGGATGAGGAGCGATCCTAGGGCCTGGACAGCTCCTGCAGCCAATGTTCCAAGATGGTGCGCTGCCCCCATCCACACAGGTCTGACGGGAGCCATACAGGGAAAAGCTGAAGATGGACTTGCTCTGCTGTGTGAAGTCAGGGCCAGGCAGAGGCAGTGGGGCCTCTCCACTCTGGGGCTCTTCTGCTGGGTTCTCCACATCCTGGTCAGCCTCCTCTGGGAGGGCTGGGTCACTGGCCAGCAGCCCATCTGCCAGGCTGAACATCTCATCTTACAGACCACCAAGGCCACGAGAGCCACCCAGAAATGCTGCTGTGTCCTCTGAGAGGAGCTGGGAAATGTTCCTTAGCCTTTGCAGAGCCTCTCATCACTGGCACTGACCAACATATTCTTCTCGTCCAGATTTTAATAAAAATCTTGTAACATTCTAATCGCATCCCTGTTATGCAGTCCCTATGCTATCTAGGAGAAAAGCTTGCATTCAGTTATCTGTATGTTTTAGACAATTGCAGAAACCCTTTCTCATGACTCCTGCTTCTTTTTAAAGATCAGCAAAAAAACAAAAACAGAAACAAAAACAAAAAAACCCTGACACTGTGTGTTTCAAAATGTTTGCTTTGTTAAAATAGGAGAACATTCAACACTGCTGACTCAAAACAGCACAAGCACTTTGAGGGGAGACTCTTGCCTCTCTCCTGTTGTTTCCTGTATGCAAATTGCTGTGCATGGCCTCATTCAGGCCTCATTCATCACGGAGGCTGCAGTGATGAATGCAGACTCCTACTTGTGCAAACACATTCGATCAGGAAGCTGGAAACCTATATCCAGCAACTCACAGAGAAAACGCAATCAATTACAGTGTAAATAATCTCCGGAGTAGGGCAGGACTGCTGATGTGGGGCTGCAGGGAGGGTGCAGGGAAGAAGAAGCATGGGCCTAGTGCAAGGCAATGTGGAGTGCTTAGCCTATCTCTGTAGCCATGGTGGGAATTCCCGGAAGTCTGTCTGGCTGCGGAGCTAAACCAGGTGGTGGTAACTGCTTCACCATGTGGCACTGAGGGGCAAGGCCTGGGGAGTAGCACAAATTAATCATGGGCTTTTAGGATGTCATCACGTTCCACTGTGAATTCCAGAGTGAGAGCTGGAGAGAAAGGCCATTTTGGTCTCAGCCATTGCTTTGTAAGATGCCAGTGTATGACTACAGGCTCACTTTGATGCCAGGGGCCCAGTACTCTCTGGGAGCAGGAATCCAGTGCACTCGTGTATGCATCTTTGTATTGGAGTAGGGACATCTGGTGCAGGTGGCCAGTGAGAGTCTCACTAGGGGATAAGCATGTAAGCAGTTGGCTACATCCTCCACAGAGGCCCACCAAGACTTCAGCCACCAAATGCCTCAGAGAGAAACACTTTTTGCCTCTCAGAGCTCAGGACAGGCATAGGAAGTACGGGTTTGGTGCAGAAATCACAGCAGTTTGCAAATGACCTCATGCCTTAAACTGAACCAGAGGTGGGATGAGTTGTCTCTCTTCTAAACAGGCTGCAAGGGAGGTAGGCTCAGGTGAGCTGGCTTGTTGCCAAGTGGGAGGAAGGGCACACTTTGAGAACCTACTCATTGGCCTACATGAACATGAAAAAGAACAGATGCAGTGGAGTGCTTTGCAAATTGCTTCTGGCATTGTCAAGTACTGGAGTCTTAGTTTTGGGAACTTCTGTGTTTAGTTTTAGTGATTTTGTTCATTATAACACATGTCATCCAATCATGATCTTTGGTGTGGTTTAGACACCATATAAGAAGGCAAAGTTTTCATGATAGAGACCTCCAGGCTGTGAATGAAGCTAATGTCTGTGCTTATGTAAATCTCCTCTGGAATTCCACCGCATGCAGAAGGCATGAAGCCTGAGTGCGAGAAACAGAGCCCTTGGATTCCTGAGCCTTGTACACTTGATTTACATGTGGCTGGTACCCAAAATTCCAAGACAGCAAGAAGCTGGGCTGGAGGAGGGAGGGGATCTCACACTCACCCCATCTCTTGGTTCATCTTGGAACTCTGGTGCTGGGGTCATCCAGAAAACCAGATCTCAGCCCTCTGAAGGAGCCTCATCTGCTGATAAGCCCAAGGCATGTCCTACCCTGCTCTGGCCACCCAACTGGAACTTTCTCCCATATCACGTGAAGAACACAGTTCCTTGGGTGATAATCCATACATTAAGGAATGAACCCATAGGGAGATGCAGCAGGCTGGGCAGCAGGGCTCCTCCCACTGAGGACCTCCAACCATGACGATGGGACAGAGGATGGCTGCCTGTTAGGAGCACCATCCTCTCCTCCTTTACAGCAGGCAGTGGTCTCCATGGGGACAGCTTGCCGAGTTCAACAGAGACCTGGGCATCAGCTACCTGCAAGATAGACACAACTTGCCCTCTGCCTTGGAGGTGGTGACTGAGTGCCCCAGCAGATGGCAAGACCCTGGTAGCTGCATTTGCTGCTCCTTTCAACTTTCATAAACAATGAGAAGACTCAGGGACTAGAAGAGGGAAGTGATTACCCTAAGAATAGAAAAAAGGACTCATCATCTCCTCAGAAAACTTAACTATGTAGATGTTTTATACTAGGATAACTATAAAAAAATCACAAAGATTATGAAACAAATGAATGTATAAAAGAGGTTGGGGTAGACTGAGATTTTCAAAAGGACTCCAGGACTGGGGTTCCAAGATGAACCAAGAGATGGGGTAAGTGTGAGATCTCCTCTCTCCAGTCCAGCTTCTTTCTGTCTTGGAGCTCTGGGTACCAGCCATGTGTCAATGAAGTGTACAAGCTCAGGAATCCCAGGCCTTTGTTTCTAGGGCCCAGGCTTCATGCCTTCTGCACTTGCTGAAATTCCAGAGGAGATGTCCATAATCTGGGGGTCCCATTCCTCATGGAAGAGCTGTTACACAAAATAGGAGAGAAGTGTAGGACTTTCAAAGACTGACAGGATTAGAATCTACTCCATAAGGAGCTTAGAAAAGAGCTGGCGAAAGAGAAACCCACAACTCATAAACCAAATGACATAGACTGAGAGAGAAGGAGGCAAATGCAAAGCAGAACAGAGTAGATAACAAGAATGGAAAATGCAATATGTGCCTAATTGTCATTCTGCAAAGTACAAGCTAAAAGAAATGGCACTGAAAAATATCACTGCCTAGAAGCAAATTTTCCTGAGGTTAGAAAGAAATCTGGACGTTTTGAATAAAATGAGTCATCTTTGGAGTAGAGACTTGCCCAAGACTGTCCAAATGTGTTAATTTCAGTGATAGTGAAAAACCACCCAAATCACTCTTGCGGAAGAAAGGAAAATCATAAGAAAAATGTTTAGGAAAAAATTCTTGCAGAGATGTTTAGAAATCTCTTCCAAAACTGAGCATTAAAAGACAATACAGGGATTCCTGTGGGTTTTCTTGGGGAGAGAAACAGATTCAGCCCACAAGAGACATGCTCAGCTACCCAAGACCCATGTGTCTTTCCTGGACAACTTCCTGTTAGAGGAGGTGCAAATCAAAGGCAAATATGTAGCTACGGGGAAATCATAACACGAAAGCCCTGTGGCTAGCGTTTTTGTTAGTTACACCCTTAGAGCTAGATATTAAATAATTTTGCAAATGAAGAGTCAACTTGTTTACAGAAGATTTAATATGTTATTAAAGTAGAAGGTACATGACCTTTAAGTACCATGCTAATAAAAATAGTCACACCAATATAATCAGATCCTAGCAAGAGCTGTTATGCAGGCACTGGCATAGAAAATTCCTCATTTAACAGGGGAGTAAGAAGTGATTGAATGTTCCTGGATCTGACAATTAGAAAAACAAAGAAAGCTGTATGCTTTGGAGAATCTCAAAGGGTACTAGAAGTACATCTGAAACAGTGTATTTGCTCCCAAACCACTGGAGAAAATAAAAACAAATAAAATGTTTTTTCTTAGGAAACCAAAAAAAAAAAAAAAGTAAAAGCAAAAGCGTACCAAAATGGAAAGCAGAAAACAAGATAATAAAATTAAGAACAAAAATATAGATACGTATAAAATTATGCAGGCTAAGTTAAAAATAGAATTTAATTATAAACAGCATAATATACAACACAGTATAAAAAGATACTGAAGCAAGCAAGAACTCTAAGACAGGCATCCAGCAAATGCCACCCAGCTCCAAAAATAGGCGGAGATGATTTGAGCATTCAGTGAACAAAACGAAGCAGTATGAAGACAGTCACGCTGTCCAGGAAGAGCACAATCAGCAGCAACAAGGGATGTGATTAGATCCAAATATGTCCAATGAGACACCACGGAAGATGAAACAGAGTCCTGGGAGCTGCAGGAAAAGTAGCATTTCTGTGCAAGTCCCCTCTCAGCATGACCTAAAAGCTCAAGAGCCTGGATATAGTGACAGGGTCTTGGCCACTGAAGCAAGCAAGCAGGCTCAACCCCCACAGTGGGTGTGAGGATGATGCCATTGCAACCGACATGTGTCACCGCAGATTAAGGGAGGTGTTCAGGTGGGCAGAGTCTCTCCTAACCAAAGGAACACTGAGCTCCCGGAGGTGGCAGGGACACTTAGGACCACACAAGCATCTTTCAACGTGGGAAGAGTCTGTGTTGGGACAGCTGGCGTCCAATTCCCCACATTAGAAGCCACTGGTGAGGCCTGGGTACAGAGGAGGCCATGTGCCCTTGCCGTTTGGGTTCTTCCACTTAGGAGGCCTGGCTGGAGATGGAGGAGAGCTGGGGACCCAGACTCAGCTTTCCAGCACTGGAGCTGAGTCCAAGGATCAAAGTGAATTGGCGTGGCCCTCTGTCTTGCAGGAAGCCAGTGTACAGGAGAGAGGGAATACAAGCTGCTGCCTGCCCCTAGCCTGCAAAGCAGCAGGCCCTGCACAGCTTCTGCAGGGAAGTGGTAAGGTTTAATGCAGGGGTCCACTTCTCGAGGGGCTCCATGTGAGTTTTCTCCTCTCTCCTCTGCCTTCATGGGCCCTGCAAAATAAGTCTTGAGAGAGGCTGCAAGAGGAGGTTGCTGTTTGCTTCTTCCAGGGGCCTCCAGGGAGGAGCCAGAGGCAGGTAGAAAACAACAACAGCAGCAGCAGTAACAGCAACAACAACAGCAGCAATGATAACAGCAGCAATGATAGCAGCAGCAGCAACAACAGAAGCAATAACAGCAGCAGCAGCAGCAGCAGCAACAACAACAACAACAACAACAACAACAACAACAACAACAACAAAAATCTATGGTAAACCAGCTAACCCCAAGAGAGTACAGCAGGATTCAGGAGCACAGGGATGGGAAGACTTCAGGACAGTGGATGTTAGCAGAAGCAGGCCATCTTCAGTGGGCTCCTTGTCTGTCAGCTCACCTCTTACTGGGTCTGGAAGTCAGACACAGGAGAGGATGGTGGCAGCACCTGGTACCACGGTGGCTGAGACACCCTGTGGGTTGCAACTGAGCTTATAATGCACACCTACCCAGACATGGGCATGTGCTGCGCTTTCCCCAGACATTGCTGCAAGTGAATGTGTTCCTGTCCCAGCCCTAGATGACCACTTTCCCAGGTAGATCAGAGCCACTGAGGTTCTGGGGCCAGAGCCAGACCCCAAAACATCTTTGTTGCCCCTTTCCTCCATCTGTGCTTAAGATGATGGGAAAGGAGCTGTTTATTTTCTCTGGTTCTTAGGCTTCAGGTTGGGTGACTGCTATGAGAGGAAAATGGATGCCCCACGTGGAGAAGAGAGGCAGTGCAGAGCCTGAATGCCTGCCAGGTTCAAGGAGAAGAGAGGAAAAGAAAGGAGGTGTAGGGGAAGGAAGGGGAGGGAAGGGAGGAGAGGGCACCCTGCCTGACTAGAGTCTCGCACTGCTTGCCTGGTGCTGTGAGAGCCTGTGTCCTAAGAGGACATCGTGCCCATCCTTGGCCTTCAGCCCCTACCTGCGCCTCACTTTTCTGGTTCCTGCTGCAGTGGGCACATCCTATGCATCTACTGAGGGTCCACTCCTCCCTCCCCATCCTTGATTCCCCGGCTGGGCTGGTGGTTGCTGAGGTGCACCTAGTGTGGGCCTGGTGGTCTTTGTTCTGTGTAGATGGCACCCATATCCTCACCATCTAAGGGGCTGATTCTGGGGTGCCCCCTCAGGCATTGGTCTGAACTCAGGTCACTTGTAGGTTGACTCCATGGAACTCCTGGAGCTGGGCCTGGACTCCCACAAGCAGGCTCAGCTGTGTGGACATCTTGGTCATCCACCTAAGGCCCCCATGTCCTTTTCCTGCCTCTGTGACTCCTTACATGACTGAGTGGTCACAGCTGCCTCCTGTTTCACCGTTACACTGCTACCTCTGGGAGGTTGCTGAGTCCCTGCTAGACTTTAGGCTCCACCAGAGAAAGAAAGGTGCTGGTCCCATGTCCCTACAGCACTCAGGAGGTTTGCAGGGCACCCATCTGTCTCACTCAGACACATCCTCCTGGCCTTCCTCTCTATCTGGTCCCCAGGCCAGCTCTGGCTTTGCCTTTTGAGCAGCTTCTTCAGCTAAGGTGGCTTCTGCCCCTCCCCACCTAGGTGGCACTCAGGTATCTGTTCTTTGGGTCTCACTCTCTCCTGAGCTCTGGGCCAGGACCTTGCCTGGGGCTCTGTCTGGGACAATCATTTCCAGCTGAGCTCAGGCCTTGCTGCAGCCCAGTGCTTAGGGAATGGCACTCCCTGCCATTCCCTGCAGTCCTTGTCACCTGTCCATGTTGCTCTCCCCTAGGACACAAGGCCTTTCAGTGCCTCTCCTCACTCTTAGAAGAGTGGCCATGCTTTGGAACTAAAGCCCTGTACCCTCCCCACCCATGGCAGCTGATTCCCACATCACCAGTCATCTGTGGTGTAAAGAGGCCCGTCTCTCCCATTCCCCCAAGAGGGGAGGCCTGTGGCAGCAGTGGCACTTTCCTTCTGCTATGGCTTTGGCTTCACGGAAGGGTGCCAGGCTTCAAGGGCCAGTCCTGCTTCTCCCTGGCCTATGAGATGCTGGAAGGAGGGTGGCCCAACCCTTCGGAGGCCCCTGACTCCACACACCTTGGCACCCAGCAGGACAGCTTCCTGTGTCTCCCACACCACCACCTACTCTCCTGAGAAAGAGCCACTCATGCACCCTATCCTAGCCTGGTCTGTGGATGTGGCAATGTCCTCTAGCTATGGCTTCCAGGCATAGCATTCTCCTCTCCAGGAACCAAGGGCTTCCTGGGTGGGGAGGGGGTGCTGCAGGCCTTCTCGGGAACTGAGTGCTGCCAAAAATGTGGGTGTGCAGATAATGAGGGAGCAAATGCTGCAGCTTGCCAAATGGAGCAGCAACGGAGAATTATTAATTCTTCTCTGGAAGAAGGGGTAGGGGCATGGTCAACTGTAGGGTGATGGACCAGAGGTGGGAACACTGCTCTGTCACAAATGACAGAAGAGGGCTGCGTGCAAAGGGTAGAGACGCTCCTGGCCTCTCCTTCAGCTCAAAATTATAAACAGAATACTATTTGGGGATGTTGGGTGGGGGAGAGGACCAAATCCAGGGCTGCACCTGAAGGGCTAGTGCTAAGCGGTACCCCCAAAGCATTTGTTCACACGTTAATATTTTTCTTTGTCCCAGGTGAGTTTTATGCTTTTATAGAAAATAATTTAAAAGACTTTTATGTATTAGTATCATGGAGTGGAGACGAGAAATATAAAAGCAGAAAGAGTGATATTACTCTAGACAGAGCAGAGCAGACCAAGCCCAAGCCCTGGTGGATAGTGGGGTCTCTCGCCACCCTGGCGCAGGGGACACCCATCTGCAGGCTGCAGGGTCTCAGGAGGTGACAGACCTAGCTTTGGAATTCCCCCCGCAGGCAGGGGCAGGAGGCTGGTGGTGACATCAGCTGGACTGCATTGTAATGCGGCTGGAGTGTGTGAGTGTGAACTTTCCTTCAAGCAGGAAGCAGAGGAAGGAAAGTGAATTTACAAAGACAATGGCCACCTTAGAAAGGGGGTCACATTCTGAACAAAAAGCCCACTGCCTGGTCCAAACCTCTGCTTATTTGGCAAGAGTGTTGTGTGCGGCCCGGCTGGCCTCCTGATGCCATCCGTGCTGCTGTGCTTTGTCCTGAGATTGGGTAGAGGCAGCCCTGGGAGCCCTTGGCCCAACCCACACAGGCAGCAGAGGGAACATGGCTTCTGGGCCTGCAGTGATGGAGGCTGGGCCAGTTGGTGCAGGCCTTCCTCTTGACTCTGCTTTGTCTTGCAGGGGGACCACACGCAAGGACCAAGGGGGTGGGCAGCAGCTGCCATTGACGGGTCCCAGTCTGCTCTTGTCCTTGGGGACCTGGCCAGACCACCTGGCTCTGCAGCAAAGCTCACTGTGAATTAATGGGTCCCAGGGAGGGGTCTTGGGAAGACCAAAAAGCCACAGGCAGATGGAAGCATGCTGGGATTTGCAGAGGCAATGAATCAATAGGTGAAGAAGTTGTCCAGTTGGAGAAGAGTGAGGCAGCATCCAAACTCAGCATACTCATGGTGGTTCGACTTTCCACTCCCAAGTCTGAACCACTTCAGAATGTCCTTTCCCAGAGGACAGCTAATCATCTCCAAACCTTTGGGGAAGTGGCGTACCATTGTTCCCGTCACCTCTGCCCTTAGAAAATGAAGTCTTTGGGAAGATTATCTTGGCTGCTTGGCACAAGGCCTCATGGCGAAAAATGCAGTGCTCTCCTGGGCCTGCAGCCACCTCCCACCCAGGTTTCCATCCTTATTGGCTAATCTGCCCCTCCCCCAGCCCTGGGGGATGGTGCACAGGAGGGATGCTGTGTAAACTTGGGGTGATGTTCTTGGCCTGTGCTTCCTTTTCTTTCTCTTTCATTCCTAAGGGACATGACTTTCTTTCTTTCTTTTTTTTTTTTAACTTCCTTGAGATTTAGCAGTCTTGAGGTTTTTATTGCAAAAAGAAGAATCTTTGTGGTTTTAGAAGGCAAGTCACTCTGAGTAATTCAAACCCTCATTTATCCAAACACACGGCTTCAGTCCTCTTAGCAATCTGGGGCCCCTGCCATCCACCTCTTAGCAAAGGTTGGGGATCTATTCTGTGTGCCATGTGTACTCTCCCTGGTATCCCTGTGGGCTGGTTGCTGCCCATTCACCTTTGCAGGTGTGCATCTGTGTGTCTGCAGGTGCACTTGTGCACTGCGAGTGTGCGTGAGTGTGTGCCCAGGTCATGTGGAGAGAGGGAGGAAAGGTGCCGGCTGTTGACCGAGCCCTGCAGCAAATGCGGTTTGGGGTAATGAGGGGAAATTTCCCTTGGCAGGTACGGGCTCTCTGGGTCTGCTTCTCATTTTGGACAATTGCAAGATGCAATCACTCAAGTTTTATTGATGCCAAAGTGTTTTTCACAGTCATCAATACTAGCGACGCCAATGAAGCCGCTGACATCTTATTTCTGGGGTTTTTCTTTCAGGTGATTGTGAGCCTTCAGGCCTCATCTATTTTGAAAGAAGGCAGTTCTCTTCCATTGTGAGTGATCTCGAGGCTCCACAGGCCAGTGGTCTCACCTGCTGCCAAGCCCTGGGCGGGGCCACCCTGGCCCCTCTCCAGCCTGTCCCACCTCTCTCTGCTGTTAGATAATTTCTGCCTCTGTCTACTCGAAGGGCATGACTTAGGGTTTAAATCAGGCATGAAGCTTGTAGCCATTGCTTAGCAGACCACATGCGTTTGGCAATGCACTCCTGGGTTACTGGAGTTTGGCCTGGCCCTCAAGCATGGCTCCGGGAGAACTTCTTTCTCTGGGATGGACCTGACTGGGGCTCCTGCTGGGTACAAGTTGATGCTCACTCAGTGGCTGCAGTACCCTGAGTGGGTGGCTCCTGGGGCCAGGGCATGGGTGTTTCTAGTGTTCCCAGACAGGGCCTGCTGACTTTGAAGGCTGGAGAGGACACCTCCTGCCTGGTGCAGTGGGACAGCAGCCTGCCCTGGGCTCTGGCCACCTCGCAGGGACCAGACAGGACACCAGGTGTGCAGGAAGCTGAGTCATGAGCAGCCGTCACTGTCGCCCTCTGTCTGCCCAGAGTCCACACCATAAAAGTATTGGTACTGTTGTTCTAGGAAGGAAACAGGTGACCTTCAGGGTAATATTAGCCATGAGAGTCAGTGGCGGCCTGAGGTCAGAGCTCAGTGAAATAAAGGGATCTACAGAAGGCATGTGTCAGGCCTTTGGATGAGCTCATCACTTTCTATCAGGACCAAAAGTGGAGTCAATTGCAGAGCCTGAAGCCGCCCTGGAAGCGGCCCTCAGAGGCATTTCCATCACTAGTGGGTGAAAAACACTGCAGGCAGCTCTTACCCCTCTCTGATGTTTGTGTGCCTGCTACATGTCACAGGCACGGCCACATGATGGGGGCAGCTGAAGGGTGCATGAGAGTCCCAAGGCCACACAAGGTTTAATAAGAGCTGAGCAATTTTCTCAAACAGTCTCTTCTACCACCACCTGCACACACGGCCCTTCCTTCAGATGTGTGTGAGGGGGCCTGTCTGCAGGGGCTATACTGTCCCTGCTCTAAACACTGAAGCCTCATCAGTGTGGCTAGACACCCCAAGGGACCTCAGGCTGGATTCCAGGACTCCAGCTGCACAGGCCTGGGCCTGGGAGCTACTGGGGTGAGACCTAGTGTGTAGGGCACCCTTGATTATTTAGTTGGTGCTAGTAAGGCTGCCTCAGCTTGTGGGATGCAGATCCCCTGGGAACTGTGGGTAGGAAAGGACACGGTGAGGAAAACCTTTGTAAGTGGTCAAAAAAAGGTGGTTTTTTTTTGTATTTTAGGGAAGGTCTATAGGGTGTTCAGGATCTCACTACTAGATCGAACTTGTAGTGATCTGTCTGTTTATAGCCTTGCAAGAGCTGGGATTATAGGCATATGCCACCATGCCCAGTCTCAATCACTGTCTCTGTATGCCCTGGGGGTGACTGAACCCCCAACCCTGAGAGATTCCTGCTCTGTTTGCAAATTGGTTTGGATTCATATTGTGCAAAATGACCCCCAGAAGTCCCGCACTCTGGTCTGAGCCAGCTGCTCTTTACTATCTCTGCCTTCCTAATCCCAACACAACTTTCCAGGCCTGAGCTGTCCCGGTGTGCTCTGTCCAATGACCATACCTAGCCCTTGCAAGCTAGGCATCTGAAGGAACACGCTGACCACTGAAGGTCAACAGAGTCTTTTACAAGATGTTGCCTGGTACAGGTCTGAGCAGCTGCCCTTGGGGTCCTCTGGCTCTGTGGGGCACTGTGTTGCCCAGTGAGTTCTCTTTGTGTTGGCTTTGGATGTGGGACATAGGGGTCTCTGAGTGGGTCGCAGTAGGGCTATGGGCAGAGGTGTGCAGACAGCAGAGTTGGTAAGAGGGTGTTCTCCTATAGCAACAGATGGCCCAGAAACAGCAAAATAAACAGCCACGGCCAGAGGAAGGGTCAAGTGTGGGGACAGCTACTGGGGGAAACCATGTCTCCACATAGTTGTACTTGGCACACTTTTGATGGGGCTCTGTCATTTACACAGTCACTGCAAGATTTCCTTAAGGTAGCCATGGTTGATAAAAAATTAAAACCATGGACCCGCTTGGGACTGACAGAGCCAGCAGATCCCTAGATGTGAGGAAGAGAGGACAACAGAAGAGAACACACTGCCCACCTTTGGCTTGGATGGACGAAGGGGCCCAGAGTGCAGGTATGAAGCCAGGTTCAATCCACCATGCCCCTTCAGTTCCTTCCTGGTTTGCCCCTTGCTGCCTCTCACTTCCCTTCTCCTTCTTGTTCTTTCAGCCATCACACACATCCTCTAAGGCCTCCTGATGTCTTTAAGGGCCATGGTCCCCCCTTCTGGATAGTGGGAAGTCATTTTTCTAGCCCAGAGTGGGGCAGGCTCAGTGTAATGAGCTGGCACATTCTTGGGTAGAAGAGTTCTGCCAGGGATACTCTGAGTTCAGAGTGAGTGCTGACGGGATCTCAGTGCTCTGATCTATGCGCCCGATGGCAAAAGATCACAGATGGGATAATCAGCCTCTTCCTGTAGTATGTTTCCCACTCAGGTCGGTTGTGAAGGGCAAGCCTGCGGGAGCAGATTCCTTTGGCTGGATGCAGAGAGCTGTCTCATTCAGTGGTGCTCTTTGTTCTTAGCTCTGACAAATGGTGCAGAGGAGACTGAGACCCTGGGGGCAGAGTGCTGTGCAGTGACACAGGGTGCAACGGAGGTGGTGCTGGATACCGCACTCTGCAGTCCAGGCTCAATGGTCCCAACCAGTTAAGTGACAATGCCCCTCTCCTTCCTACCTCTCAGGCATCTCAGTGGCTATCTGATAAATTTCCAGCTACATCCAGAGTCTTCTCCAGACAGTGGTCAGGTCCATTTGCTTTGCCAGGAGAATAATAGCCATGTGCCCAACATTTGGAACAGCCTTAACATTTTTAGGGGGAAGACTTCATATGAATTTAAACCATGAAATGTCTATTCAGAGAAGGCCTTGGCTTGGGTGTGCATAATCAAGGCCTTGTTGGGGTGGGGGATGTGAAGACACAGCTGAACTCAGCCCTGCTGATGTTGGCAGTTGCTAGCAGCACTGGACAGCTGCAGTGCCTGGAACCACCTGTCTGCAGGGCCAGCAGTGCAGAGGGCCTGGAGGTCTCAGGCTTCCCCTACCTCCACCTCCATGTCTCCCTCCCTCTGTCCCCTCTCTTTCCATGGCAGTACATGAATCATCTGAGTCCCTAGGATCCGTAGAACCCACAGGTGCCACACAGCAGGGTGCCACAGGGTATGGATCAAGGGCAAGTCCCTAAAAGCTGAGGTCCTGATGGGAACCTATCACCTCCCAGCAGTGGTGCCTCTTCTGGGGACCCTTGCTCAACCTGACTACCCTGGGTGCCCGGCCTTTGGGAGGCCTCAGATCGCCAAGCAGTGCCTTCTGCTTCCTGGAGTGCTCACTCTTCTGGGAAAGCTGAGCTCTGGATGGTTCATCTTGATGACTGGAATTCAGTGCCTTGAACCTGCTTCTGGTCCACCAGCCTTGACATTGAGCCCAGGTTATAATTTTTTTTTTTTTTGTAAGGCACCCTGCAGCTTTTGCTTAAAAAGAAAAAAAGCAAAAATCCTCTCATTCCTATCCTTTCATTGCTCATGCTATCTACCTGCAGGGAATCTTACATATTTTCTAAACTCTACCCAGGAAGTTTTAAGCCCACCTGGGTCATACCCCTTCCTGCTGGTACTTGCTCATGGTCACTGGGAATAGGGCATAAAGGCCTGCGGCTTACGTGGGCTGTGTCTTACAAACCCGTGGTGAGCTGAAAATAGAGTTGAAGCTCACTGAGTCCACCTGACCTGCTGGGCATCAGCAGAGCAAACAGCACATGGTGTGGCATGTGCTGCTCACCCTCCTAGCTGTGAGGTTCACTGCACTCCTGTAGGGGGAGGGGAGGGGCGGAGCAAGGAGAGGGAGGGGAGGGGAGAAAAGGGGAGGCAGAAGGGAGGAGAGGAGGGGGGAAGGTTCTACCCACCTCTTTGGCTCTGCAGTGCAGTAAGGTTGGGGAGCTGTAAGTGGAGCCATCCGAAGTCAGAGACTGACCAAGGCACTCGTGAGTCAGAAGACCCTGCACTGCTGGGATGACCCTCCTAAGCCGGCCAGCAGAGGCATGGGATCCCTGAAACTCTCATGGGCTTTTCTAGTTTTTGAGAAAATTGCTAAGTGGATTATCAAATTCAAGTAAAAATTTAAAATACCTAAGAGTAGCCAAAATGGCTCTGAAAAGCTAGATAAAGAATAAGATTGGATGACAATGCTATCTGACTGAGACACTTGTCATAAACTTTCTTTAATCAAGACAATCAAGGAAAGAGACAATCAAGGAAGCAGGGTAGAGTCAAGGACTAGACATAAGGACAGTGACTCTCAGGAAAGGGGCAGGGGCGTTTTGTGGGGGAAATCAGGGCCTTTCCAACCTGCGGTGCTCCAATGACAGGGATTTATAAGCAGGATGAAGAGAACTTTGACCTCATCTCCTGTTATTCACCAAAAGCCCCTTACAATGAACCCTAAGCCTAAATATGAAATTAAAAGCTTTCAATCTCTGTGCAGAAAAAAGGAGAAAAACTTGGTCTGGATAAAAGAAGATGCTTTATGATTATGCCAACAACTAAATCCGTAAAGAAGAAAACCAAAATAAGTAGTTGGACTGCATCAAAATGAAAACTTCTGACCTGATGAGGCAGCACTCATGGAAGGAAACAGCAAAAACTGGCTGGGAGGGAATCTTCACAAATCAAAGATCAGACAAAAGACATGTCCCCTATGTAAAGAGCTCTTGACATCCAATAATAAGGAAATAACCCAAGGTACAAAAGACTTGGACAGATTTGCCACAAAGGCCTTAAGGACGGAAAAATAATGAGCACATGAGATTGCTCAGCATCTAAGGGAGATGGAAATTAAAACTTCCCAGAGAGATCACTGCGTATAATGAATGGCTACGGAGACAAAGGTCAAGCATACCAAGAGTTGGCTGGGGTTCTGAGGAGAGCAGTCGGGGGTTCCTGAAAAAGTTAAGTCTACTCATCTAATAGAATTCATCCATTTCTGATTAATCTCGAACCTGTGTGTTTACCTAAGAGAAATGAAAACACGTGTTTTTACAAAGACTGATCATAAGTGTTCGTAGCATATTTCTCTGTAGAAGTCCCAAGCTGCAAGGCACCCAGACACTGGTGGGCAGGGTAGGTGAGGCCTGGCCTCTGTGTGCCATGGACTCCTGCTTTGCAATGGAAATGAACCCGCTAAGTTGATGCTAGTGACACGTGTGAGTCCCAGTGAGTCCCAGTGACCATCCTGAGGGTGACGCCCGCCATGTAACCCTAAAGGTTCTTCTGGTCTGTGCTCCTTGAGACGGTCCTTTGTGGACAGTGATACAAAGTAAATTTTCAGTTCCTCGGCTCTGTTACGTTTCTTTGGCACCTCTGAGAAAGTCTGCTGAAGTATTTAACTTCCCGATTTAGCTCCCAAATTCCCAAGCCAACTTTCTCAACAGAAAATCCTTTGCTAGAGAAATCAGATACAGGCTCGTCTGGGAGGCTTGTTGGATCCATCCTTCATATTGTTTGGTTGATGGACCAAGTCTCTGATAGCCATGACTCATGCTGGCCTCTGAGAACAGCTACATGGGATCACACCGTTGCCACCTAAAGAGCAAGCCCGTGTGCCCATGCCATGGCCTAAGTATGGGCCTCATCCCCAGGGTGAGATGCTAAACAGGGAAGGGGTGCTTTAAGGTCACTGGGCCTCTGCCTTGTGCATGGATCAGTCCCTTCGTACAGTTATCAGGTGAAGAGGATAGAGGGTATCTCTCTGTGCCCAGCTGGCTGTGCCTCTCCAGCACCTATCCTTTACCACAGGATGCCCTGCACCACCCTGGGGTCCTGCCAGAAGCAGCACATCTCATCTGACTCATGCTGATGGCCCTTGACCTCGGACCAGAACCAGGAGCCACAATAGGACCCTACAACTTACCATCTACGGTGTCAGTCTATTGGCTTCCCATCCACACATGGAGCCTTCATCTTATCGTCCCCATAGTTCCAGCATGGGCTGTGGAGCACAGAAGTTCCCTTGAGGCTGAGGAAGGAGAGTCTTTCCTCTTCTCCCAGGTTTGTCTTCATCCTGGGTTCTCTGTGATGCTTATGCTCCTGCCTTGCTTGGGAGGACCCTGCCCTTGAATCCCTTGGGTTTCAGCTAAGGTTGGATCCCACCTCTCACCAGGGATGCTTAGACACATCTTGGCCAGAGCCAGGGATGAACAAGAGAAACTGGAGGGAAGAGGCATGGGGTTGGGGGTGCAGCTCCTGGCTCTGGCCAAGTTTCTCTCTCTTCTCAGTGGCAGTGTCTGTATTCTTCCTGACTGAAGCAGCCCTTAATGATCCAAGGCCTGAGTGCCGTGTGTGCTGCTGAGAGGCAGGATCCTTGTTTGCCTGCTTGACAGAATCAGAGCCATCACTTCCTTTCTGATAAAACTTTCTCCCACCAGTTACTTAGCAATGCCTGCTAACTTGCTGGGAACACCTCTGCACCATCCATATTCAGATCCCCAGAGTGGTGTACAGGGGGCTCTGTCCATCCCCGGCTGCTGTCAAGGGATGAGTTACAGTGAGACTCTGTTGTCTCTGATGACAGCATGGGGGGGGGGTGTCCGGCTCCTCTCCCAGGACTCTCAGATGCCCAGGTTGCTCTGTGTGCTTGGCCCTGCTGAGCTTCCCAGGCACTCATCTACAGTCCTGCAGGACCCATTTTGTGTAACCAAAAGACTTGTGTTTCTGATGGGTCACTCATGTGGCACCAGGTGGGGTCCCTGTGGGCCAATGAAGTTGTTCTTCTGCTGGCCAGGGGACAATCCCATGTGTGGGTGTGACCCCTTGGGGAGCCTGTCCTTTCTGGCATTCTCACCTGGAGGGTGAACCCTGGCCCACTGTTATGTTGACTCCAGGGAAGGCCAAAGGCCCATGCTCCTGGGTTTTTTCTTCCCAAGAGTCTCATCTTCTTCTAACTCACAAAGCATGCAGACTGTGCAGGATCTTCCTCCTACCCTGTGGCTTCTAGTGTGTGTGGAGCACACAGATCATGGAGACCATGATGTCCAGACGTCCAGGCTGCTGAGTGTCACCAGAACAAGACTTGAATCCTCACCCCAATCCTCATCCCAGATCTTAGAGTTAGTTTTAGGAATGAATGGAAACATTCCTGTTGGGGAAGTGCAGGGGCTGGGCACAAGGGGAAGGCTCTGCTGCTGTCTGGGGAGACAAGGAGGTCAGGGAAAGGTTGCGAAGAAAGCAACTAAAGCCAAACTAGAAGGATCAGTGGGAGGTGGCCAGGTGATAGTAGTATATGTGGTGTGTGTGTGTGTGTGTGTGTGTGTGTGTGGTGGGAAAATTACCAAAAGCATGCTATGTTTCATAAGAGAAATAAAAACTACCATGACACTTCACTAACTTTAGACAAAAAAGGTCAAAGTGAATCTCTAGGTGCCCCACAGAGGATTGATGGGCAAACGTGGGGGTGTCGCCTTGTGCTAGAGAGGATATGGGATGTGGGGCTCTGAAGAGGGCCTGCAATGGTAGCCCCTTCCGTTCAATAGAAACAAAAACTCAAGACTTTTGTCAGAGAATCCTTTGCTTTATGTGGGAGGGAAAGGATGACAGGAAGTCATCCATGAAAACGTGAAACTCAGTCTGCCCACACAGACCTGCACCCCACGCTCATACAGCCAGCCTTGCTGGGCAGCTCAAGTGCAGAAATTAAAGTAACTCTTCAGGGCCGTTATAGAGCTCAACTTTCAGCAAATGCTCTTCCCTGCTGCAAGGAAGCATTCACATTTGGGGCATGGGCTGCCAAGGAAAGCAAGCTTCACAGAAGAGGAGCTGATCTGCAGAAGTTTAGACCCAACCTCCAGGAAAGGAATCCCAGTGGGGACAGCCAGCAAGTGCAATAACCGGAGTCAGCCTGTCAAAGAGCAGATGCAACAGAGCAGCAGCCCTCGGGTGGAGGGTAGGCATCAGAAGGGACGTGTTTCAGTACCTCCAGATCGTCCAGGAGGAGGGTGAGACAGTGGCCAACTCTACATTTATCAATTTAAGTAGCAAACTGGAAATCTAGGGATAACTAGCACAGTAGCACAGTAGGGGGGAGTGTAAGTTAGGAGACCCTAACTGTCTGAGGGGAGTATAAGTTAGGAGACCCCAACTGTCTGACTTGACAGCAGACAAGATCAAGAAATGATGCATTATGACAAGACGTGTAGACGCAACACTGGAGAAGGTAGTACAGGGAAGTACACATCAGAACATTTGTAAAGGAAGCATTCATCTGAATTATAAATGGATTTGATTATTGCAAAGCAAAACACAACTCTAAACTTCCACTCAAAATAAAATGGCAAAGAAGTTGACAATAAAGAGCTGGAAATATAAACCCCAGGAGTACTAAACAGTAGAACATGATTACACTAACTTGGGCTAGAGATGATGCTAGTATTCAGCTAAAACATTTAGGGATTAATTTATTATTTAATAATAAAATACATGTTCTAGTAACATAATTATCCTCAATCCAAATCTCACAACAACATAGTTTCAAAAATTTACAAGCCAAAACTTATGTAATTACAATTATAAATAATAAATTTATGGCACAGTGGGAGACCAATGAATGGATCAGAAGAGTAGTAAAAATGAATAAGAGCAGAAAGGTGTATTCCCAACTCTCATCTCATGGTGAATTCTGCATCTAGTAATGAGAGGATGCTTGCCACTTGCTTTTATGTTCTGTGCATATCTCTTGTTTTCTTTATGAAGAGCCATCATGAATGAGAGTTATTCCTCCCGGAAAGTGTAGGTGTCTGCACTCCCAGCTGCTCTGCAAGGCACTGAGGAGGGAAGCTGTGAGGGAGGCAGCAGGAGTCTCAGGGTCCCACCTCACTGACCTTAGCTTTGTGGCTTCAGGCAAACTTGTGGCCTCCTGAGGCTCAATTTCCTCATCTGTGCAGTGCGTCTAACAAGAATCCGGCCTCCCAGTGCCCCTGTGAGAACTGGGACAGGAGCTGTGTTGAGCTGTGTCTGTGTCTCACACTAGCATGCACACATTGGCCATTTGTGGATAGGCCAAGAGTGTGCTGTTGGCCCTTCGCTTACACACATGCATCTGGACTGGGCACACTTTTGTCTTACAGTATCTTTTCCACATATTTCACCACAAGCTTGGGGCACTGCCATATACATAGGAGAAACAGGGCTATCTCAAGATAGAGCTCACATAGCTAGAAACTCTCTCCCTGAGACAGCAAGAGAAAATGATTCTTCAAGCATTGCAATAAGAGCCTAGTATGGTGGCCCATGCATGTGATCTCAGCACTTGAGAGGCTGAGGCAGGAGGAGCAAAAGTTTGAGTCTTGCCTGGGTAACTTAGCAAGAACCTGCCTCAAACAAACAAACAAATAAATAAAAAACAAGAAAGACTGAGGATATAGCTCAGCAGGAAGGCCCTGAGTTCAATATGAAGAGGCAAATCACAACCCCTTGTTATTTTTAATCCTGATGCAGTGAATAGCTCAGCTTGGGAATCCTCAGTTTTAACCACAGTGTCACAGACATAACAGGATGGCACCACTAGAACTAAGGGAAGAAGGTCTTCCTAGAGTCTCTCTGTGTGTTGACCCCAAGCCTCCAGTAAACCCTGGTCCTCCTTCCTGCTGGTGCAGACTTTCAGATGCAATCCACAGGGATTTCTCCTAAACACATGCAGTCACCTGCATGCCGTGGGGTGCACACCTGCAGACACATCCTGTCGGGCAGGGTGGCTTTGAGTGCCTGGGTCTGTACTGAGCTTTCAGGCTCCTCCCTTGGTCATTGCTCCCTGCACAGCACAGTGTGACAGCTGCATGTCCAGCCCTGCTGTGTAGGAGGCACCTAGGTCACCTGAAGATGGTTTAAGGTGTAATGGGGATCCTTGAAAGTAACATCAGACACCAAGCTGTTCTACATTAGAGGCCTGAGCAGCCGCAGATTTGGAATCTGAGCCCTCCCAAGCCTGTTCCTAGCCAACAATGGGGATGGAGACTTGATAACTGGACACTGTTACTTTGGTTCAGAGGCTGCAGTGGCCCTGACCAAACTGACAGGGTGGGGCAGATGATCCCTGAGATGGCACTTTCTTTCTTTTTTTTTTTTTTTTTTTTTTAACATTTATTTATTTATTTATTGTGTGTGTGGCCAGCTCAGCCCACCAGGGGGCGG
>NDGN011508867.1:2169-19471 GCA_002564285.1 Tympanoctomys barrerae
AAAAAAAAAAAAAAAGAAAAAGAAAAAAAATTCTCATGAGGCTTCTCTCAGGGACCCCCACGTTTGTGCCAAAGTCTTAGGGAGTTGAGGAAGGAGGAGACCTCAGATTCAGTTTGCTAAGTAAATGGGGCAGCCCTGATGTTGTGTCTCCCTAAAATATTGGTGAAATTTATCCCTATAAGCTGGGTTTATAGTTTTACTTATGAAAATGTTTAATATCACTTATTCAATTTCAGTAATATACTGGTTTTTAGATTTTGATAGTGTTACTTTAAATTTTCATTTAATATTTCATGAAATCAGAGTTTGTCATATTTTCATTTTGTTGTATTTTAAGACCTGAAGCGTCTGCTAAGCGGTATCATGCACCAGCTCCAGGAGGGCTGTCGTCATGTGCTGCAAACACACCCGCAAGAATAAAGAAACATTTTAAGGATAGAAGAGAAACATTTTGTGGGACATATACTGGATTTTGGTAACTTTTTCTTCTCTCATTTATTCTTGGTCAGACCTACCAATGGCTTTTCCATTTCATTAGCCTCCACAAATAATTATTTTTTCCTCCCTTACTATATAATTGGTATTTCTTTCTTTTGTTACAGGCTGACCTCGTCTTTATCACTTTGTTTCTTTAACATCCTTGTTTTTAATGTGCAGTAATTTGCCTTATGTCTGTTTGTTTTGGTAAATTTTTGAACTGCTAGTGAGGTCATTGGTGATCTGATTCTTTCTAATTCATGCATTTTAAGCCAAGCATTTCTCTGTAAACACAGCTTTGCATAATACCTATCAAGTTTCACGTCCTATTTTCATTATAATTCACATGAAAATATTTTCTAACTTCAATTCTGACGTTGCCTGACCTGTGAATTATTTAAAATGGTTGTAATTTATCTTACAAAATAGGATTTCCTATCAGCTTTTGTTATTACTTTCTTCCTATTAATTTTATTCTTTTTCCTGTGGTCGGGGACTGTATTCTGCATGCAGCGAGCTTCCACGTCGCATGAAGCCTCCCTTCTGGCCCAGCCTACGGCCAGTTGCACTAAGTGCTCCCCTCACAGCTGGAGGGTGTTTATTTCCTAGTAGCTGCACACGAGACGGTGTCAGTGAGTCTTCTCGGTGAGCGGTGGGCTTGCAGGCTTTAAGCACCAGTTGGCCTTTTTCTCTACATGTTGTGCCATATGCCACGTACTACATGCAGACAATTCTTACTGCAATTGTCCAATTGTCTGTCTTCACTCTGTGAATATTTACTGAGTATGTTTTGAGGCTATAAGACTAGATGCTTACAAATTTAGAACTTCCTTTTCTCTTTGTAGTAATTTGATAACTATAAAATATTCTTTATTGCCTGGCAAGGCTTCTTCTTGTTTTGGCATTTTCTAGGTTTCAAATCAGTTCTGGCCACATTAGCTTTCAGGGAGACAGCCGGTCCTCTTCTGTGGTCTGGTCGGATCAGGGGGCGGAGCCGGAGCCCCACCTCGCCGGGGTGCTCGGGGTCCAGAGCTCGGGGCTGCCCAGCTCTCGCAGAAGCTGCTTCCACCACGTGTGACGTCTTTGCATAGTGAATGCTCCTCACTGGGCTGTAGACCATGACAGCCCATCCATCTTCTGAGAGCAGAATGCAGGGCATAGTTCCCAGATTTGTCTCGGGCTGGGAATTTTCATTGAATTTAAATTGAATAAAATGATTTGGTTTTAAATCTTCCATCTTTCTATGTACTATTTGTTCCATTGGCTCAATATGTGATTTTGCTCACTCTTTGTCTCCTTTGAATTATTTAAGCTTGTTTCACATCATTCCATTTTTCTCCTCCCTAGTCCTATTAACTTGTTCATTACACATGCTTTTAAGGTTACCCTAAAGGGCACCATATATACTTTACTACACTTAGAACAACACAAGAACCTTCATAAACCGAACCACATTAATTCTTTAACACCTACTTATTACTTCTGTGCTTTACTTCCTTTGCCTTCTAAATTCCTGTGTTTTCATGGTTCTGTTTCCGACACGCGTGTGGGGCTTCACCCACATGGAAGCCTGAATTCCTCCCTGCCTCTCTGAGTCGTGAGCTGAGGACACTGCCCCACATGAAGGTCATCATTTATGCTCCTACTTGTGCAGGTGTCTTTATATTTGGCTGGCCTGAAAATGTTCTTATTCCATTTTCTGTTTTAAGGGATATGTTCATTGAATGTAGACTCCAGATTGGCATCTAGCTTTTTCAGCAGTTTAAAGCTATTCAGCATCATCTTATTTCCTGCATTTATGTTGAGAAGTTAGACATACGTCTCATTGCCGTGTACTTGAAGGAGAGTGTCTCTTTGATTAGATGCTTTTATAGTTTATGGTTTTCAGCACTTATACTAGGATGCCTCCAAGAATAGATAAGTATTGCTATCTTACTTGGATATGCTTGAATTTATTGCTTGATATGTTGATCAGATTTAGAAAATTATGGGCCATTAACTTCTTTAATATTGCCTTGATTCATTTATTCTTACCCTTCCTTCTGGAATCCTGTGGTAGGTTGGCATTTGCAAGGAGGACAATATAATACAGGACACATATTTTATAAGACTATAATAGTCATCCAAAGATTCACATACAAAAAGAGAGTGCAGGAAATCTGTCCACACACTAAAGACCAAAGAATCCAGCTGAGGGCCTGGACCCCCTAGTAGCATCCTGCGTGAGTCCAGCTGCAGACCTAGAGCCCATAACAATGCCTCCCACAAGTCCAACTGGAGTCCTAGAGTCCACGACAATGTCTCGTGAAGGATTGTTTCAAGGATCTGCACTGGAAAGGCCCAAAGGTCAGTGGTGGAAGCTAGAAAACACGTTTCAGAAGCATCTGTGCTAGCAGGCTGAAGGATCTGCCCTGGAGCCAAGAAGCAACACTCAAACTAAAAACCAGAGCTCCCCTGAAAAGTGTCACAGACATTGTCAGCAACAGTGAGGTCCAAGTGCGTCCAGTGATGAGGAGAGCTGGGTTTCCCTCAGGAAAGTCAACACAACAAGCTCCTGCAGAAGGCTGAGCAGTGCATCACCCTCCCCTCTGGAGCCTGGAAGTGTTGCTCAAGGTGAGGACCAGAGCATCCCCAACATGAACCATAGCCATTCTCAGTGACAATGAGGCCCTGAGCTCCCACTCTAGTGAGAGCAGTCAAGTTCACCAGGAAATGGCGGCATGACGAGGTCCACCAGCAGAACAGCCCAGGAAAGCCAGCAGCTCCCAACAGCTTCCCCAATAGCATCCCTCACAGCGTTCCAACAGCTTCCCAGTTCCGCTTCACATGCTGCTGGCAACAACCCTCAGGTGGGCCTCCCACGCACAGCACCAAGCCAGTTCAGTTCAACTGGGTGGAGCAAGCCGACCACCAGTTTGCAGCCCACCACAGATCCCAACCACAGATGTCACAAATCTTCCACAGTTGACCTATATTTAAATCTGATTTCACACCCAACCAATGCGTTCTTTAAATTCTCAACTTTTGTATCCCTTTTTAGTTCTAGAATTTCATTTGATTTTTCATATAGTTTCAGTTACTGACTTATGCATTTGACTTTGTCATAATTCCTTAAACATACTGAGAATTTCTATGTGAAAATTCTAGGGAAAGCGTGAGTTTCTGAACTGTCTTATATCCAGTGGAGAATTTTTATTTTCTCCTAATAGATATTTAGGGTCTATATCTGGAAATGCCAACTCTTCTCAATCAGTGAGGACCAAGCAGCCCAAGTGGCTGTAACCCCTGACGGTGCTGGACTGTGTGGTTTTATGCCTGGATCTCTCCTTTTCCAGAGCATGCCCATCTGCTGTCCCAGCCATAAGCCTGGAATGGAGACGTGGCTTTGCCGCCACATCCCGTGCAGCGGGGCCCCACATGGAGACGGCTCTGATGCACAGCCCCCGGTCTCCTTTCAGGACCCACCAGTGCTGGAGGCAAGAGCAGCAGCACCCTTTTCGGCTGCACAGGTTTCTTTCACCTCATAGAAAGAGGTCCCATCAATTCAGTTTTGTTCTTTAGGATGGTTGGGTTAAGAAAAATTTGGCCCATTATGGCTGAAGGTATAATTCTCCTCGAGGATACTTATGCACTAAATATCAGGATCTCCAAATATTATGAAGACTTCAAGGGGGAAGTGCACAGCCATGGGGTGCAGGAGACCTCTGCACTCAACTTCCATAATGGGCAGAACAAGCAGAAGACCAAGGGGAGCAGGACGTGAGCAGCACTGTAGACTCATCCCTGAACACAAGAGCCGCCACAGAACGCTGCAGCAGCAGCACCAGCAGGAGCGCCCTCTGCAAACACACGGGCACGATTGCCTCAAGTAGCTTTAAAAAACAAGTTTTAATTCATTTTAAAAGATTGAAATAATAGAATGTGCTAGCTTTCCACCAATGTGACAAAACACCAGAGATGATAAACACAAACCAGAAAGATTGGTTTTGTTTCACGGTTTTGGAGGCTCCAGCCCACATTTGGAGGCCACAACACTCTGGGCCTGCAACGACGCAGCTCATCTCGCGAAAGGGCACACTGCAGGGGGAGCTGCAAGCCTCACAGCGGCTGCAAAGCAGGAAGAGGGGGCGGGGCTAGAGTCCAGGCCACGCCCAGTGACACACTTCCTCCCCGTAAGCCCCACCTCCTGTAGTTTTCAGGGCCTTCTAACGGCACCACAGGCTGATGAGCAAGCCTTTAGCAAGTGGCCATTAGGGACAGGGGCGATCTTCGACCCAGAGACGCCTACAGAGTTACCCTGGAAGGAAGGGAGTCCTGAACAGCTGAAGGAAACAGGAAATTCACCAAAACCCGGAAGTCAGGCAACATATTCTTAAACCAACACACTATAGGAGAAGTCAGGGGAATTAGAAAATACCTTAGGAAAAAAAAAAAAAGAAAAAAAAGAAACTTTCCAAAATTATGCAATACAATGAAAACAGGACTCAAAGAGAGTTTTGCATGGGGAGTGAATATACTGACATTTAAAAAGAAGCAAGGCCTTAGCCCAATGACCTAAACTTATATCCCAAGGAAAAGAAGAGCAAGCTAAACCCTCAGCAAGCAGGAAGCATAGAATAAGTATTATAGCATAAGAAAATAGAGCACAAAAATCAGTAAAAGTAAGAGTGATTTTTTTAAAAAGATCAACAAAATTGTCAGTCTTAGCTAGGTGAAGGAAAGAGAGAAGACTCAAAAAGTTGCAGCAGGAGTGAGCTAGAGATGTGACCACTGTACCGCAGAAGTGGGCAGGTGGCCTCGAGTCTCTGAAGTACCGAGGGCTTGGACTGACACCCGCCCTTTCCCGGAGTTCCCTTTCTGTATTTCTGTTGTTGTCTTCCCTCTACCTGAGCTTTGTTGCTTACGTTTTCTAACATGAAGAGGAGAATAGCACTCCTGGCTCAGGAGATGGGCTGCCTTGTTCATTCTGCTGTCTGCGCAAAGTTGTATGCGACTTCATACGCAGTGTGCTACATAAAATAAATAGCAAGAAGGGCCAGCATGTGACACATAGCTATGGCCCGACGTCAATCCGCCTCACAAATCTCAGTGCTGCAACCTCCTTATGACTTTCTTTTTCTGAATTAATAAAGGGAAGAATAAACACCCTACTAAAACCCTTTCAATGCCGTACGCAAATCTTCCCAGCAAAATAAAGCAAGGGGAGGTTGGCAAGTCCCGGGGCTGGACCGCGCTGACACGGCGTCTGCCTCTCCCAGGTAGAGGAAGCGGTGGCATGGAGGTAGGAAACGTTGAAACTATCGTCCAGGTTTTCGGAGTCACAACTGCTAACGTGAAAGGGAGCAGAGCAGTCCACGTCCTGTGGAGGGACCACATCTCCAGGGCAGAGAGGGAGGTGGATCTGCCCTTCGCATCGCACACCTGCACACCTGAGAGCCTTCTCTTTCTTCAGAGCACAAGGTGAGACTCCCAGGGCCTGGGGCAGCACTGCAGAACCCAGCTAGCGGCACATGTTTGTATGCATTTGCGGGAAAGGAGTTCCCTTCCCTGCTGGGGACTGAACCCTGGACCTTACTAATGCTGGGAAGACCTCTGTCACTGGGCCACACCCCCACCCCTCCTTACTCTTTTATTTTGAGACAAGGCTTTGTGCCACCTTGCTCAACTAGCAGCATTCCTTTTTATTTAGAAAACTGAGTGAGATTTACAACAAGCTAAAACTGTCTAATTTTAGGTTGTCCTTCCTTAAGACTTTAACCCTGATGCATATGGCTTATAGGCTCATCAAAGGGAAAGTTTGGAAAATTTGCATCTCAGGATGCTCATGAATGTGTGCCCAAATGCCACAGGTTCTGATCTTGGCCAGTGCAAAGCCAAAAAGTACCAACAGGAGATAAAGTGTGGAGACAGGCTCCCTGCCTGCAGCAGGAGAGGCGAGCACCAGGTCATTCTCAAGTCAGTTCTTTCCCCAAACAAGAAGAGCACACAGATTCTCCAGGGAGCCTACGCTAATATAAAATGGAGGGCTCCCAAAGGGGCAGGATCATTCCTGAGCATGCTCGATTTAAGGCAAGAGATCACACAGTCAGGAAAGAAAGACAGCAGATGCAGATTCAGGGAAGTCAGTAGCAATGATCAGCAGGAACCTGGAATTCCTAGAAGAGCGGGTCAGAGCCACCCGGGGATGCCAGCCCGCTCTCCCTCGGTTTCTCTGAGGAGTTTTAGCTGAAACAAGAAGAAAGGTCCACCGTGGATGGGAGCTGAGCCCCTCGGGGGTCGCAGCCCTTTCCCCGTGAGTCCCGCCATTGAGGACAGCTGTTTGGTTCAGTGGCTATGAATGCAAACATAATGTCCCATGTTGGAGAATTTTTTTAGACAAGAACAACAGCCACTCGGGCAAACTCCATCTACACTCATCTCTCTGAGAGTTTTATGTTATTAAATAGCGACTCATCATTAATAGCACTCCACCCTCTAGAGAACTGATTTTTTAAAATTGAGAGTTGTAGGGCTGGTGAGATAGCTCAGTGGACTAAGCGCCTGCTTAGGCAAGCCCAGGGGCCGGGGTCAGAGCCCCATAACCACACGCCACACGTGCCCTGCTCCTGGCACGACGAGCTGGTGACCAAGTGCGGGAGTGGTGGCGCACACCTGTAATCCCAGCACTGGGGAGGCTGAGACAGGAGGATCACTAAGAGTCCAGTCTGTGTGGTGAGACCCTGTAGCAAATACAGAAAACAAAACAACAACAACAAAAAACTAAAATTCAGATTTGTAAAACTTTTGCCAGCTATATAATGACAAGGAATGACCTAAAAGTTTGAAACAGGGAGCACTGCTTGGACCATGATTCTTTCTATTTCAGGTAGGACGAGCTCCACTTTCTTATTAATTTAACTGGTGATGGCAGCAGGTAGTTAGGGTTTCTGTCTTTTTTAAGTGGATTTTTAAAATTCTTGACTGACATGAAGTAATGATACGTGCAGTGTGTGCGGTGAAGGCTGATACTGCAGCTCGTGTGTGCAGTGTGTACTGTAGGCAAGAACCTGTTCAAAGGAGAAAAGGCACCTGCAACTTTAAGAAGTAAAAAATAGAGATGGCAAACATCACATAATTCAACTCTCTCTGGCTCCACAAACCTGCAATTGCACCCTCTTACATTTCAGTAATTTTGAAATGAGTTTACCATTTATTCTAAAGTGTTCCAAGGGTAATGGACTTGGAGCTCCCGAGCAGCCGGAGCAGACGCCCTGGGCGAGACTCCGAACCGCGGGGAGAGACGCGCCTTAGAGCCGCTCGGCGCTGAACTCCGGTGATTACTCCGCGGTCATTTTGGGCTGAGAGCGCCCCTCATAGCTGATGTGACAAAGCTGCCTCTCTTTCCCCTTTGATCTTAGGAAGCTGGATTTTCAGCAGTGATGGTTCTTAAGACATTTTCCTCCTGGATAGAAGCGTAAAGAAGGCCGGAGCCTGCCCTCTGCGCGTGGAAGTGGGCGGACGCCTTACAGGAGAGGCCGTCTCCAGGGCGGACCGGCGCAGCCTCTCATGCGTGTCATTTTCGGGAAAGCAGTTGGCTTCTCCGTGGCCGTGATACTGCCCTTCGTCCTGAGTCGTTTCCTCTGCCTTTCCAAATGACACGCGTGCGGGCAGAGCACCCTCGGGTCTAAGCACCCTGCTCCCCAGCCAGGCGGTGCCCTGCGACCTTCTGGGTGTCCTGAGTGCGCTGACCCCTCGCGCGCCGAGGTGCGCTCTGCTGAGCTCAGGGCTCCCGTCTCTCCCCAGCCTCCTTCTCGCGGGGTCTCACCTGATGGCGGCGAGCCCCGTCAGCGTGCACATGGCCCTGCGGGCGCCTTGCAGGGCCCGGGGCCACCCTGGCTCTTCCTCCTCCTGCCAATTCCCTGTGGAGCACTTACCTGCTTCCCAAACCCGATGGACCCCACGCAGTGGGGGGGACACACCACGTCACAGCTTCTCCTGGCGTCTGGCCCAAGGGCCTCGCTCTGGCTCCTTAGAAACGCCAGCCAGTGCTCCTGCACGGGTGGGCCCGGGGCTTCTCTTTCCCGCTCCTAGCTCTGGGAGCTCGATGCCATCCTGAGCAGTTTGCGGTTCTCCACTAGCGTGACATCCTCTTCAGTCACTGTCAGACACCTGGAGAATTTAGAGCAGAGACACCGAGAAAACATGCGTGTTTTTCAAAATTAATGTTGTCAGGGACCTGGACTCCAGCTCCACGTCACAATAGTAGGTTTAAGCAGGATTCTGAGCCCCGTGAAACTCTCCCCAGGATTTAGTCCATAAGAGTGTTCTCTCCTGCAAATCATAGCAAAGTCAACTGCCTTCCTCCCATGCTGGGGCTGTGAGCTGCCTGAGGAAAACCCCTCTAAAACCGTCTGTAAGTGGCAGATCCTGTGGTGAGACGGCACAGCCGAGGGGACCTCGGGTGCGTTTGCACAGCCCTAGAAGCCAGTGCGAAGGAGTCTGAGAAACGTGTGGCCAGGCAAGTCTCCTGTGAGGGGATCCCACTGGAGACAATCCTTTAACGCTCGAGTACCAGGTGAAGGAGGGCAGTTTCTAAGGAGCTCGCTGTGGCCGCTCCTACTTTCACGTCCACCTGCGGCTTCCCCTACACGCCCGTGAGCAGGCGTCTCATGACCACGCGTCCCGTGAGCAGGCGTCTCATGACCACGCGTCTGTGCCTCTGCTCCCTGGGCTGCTTTGGACAGCACCACAGCCACAGTGCCTCAGAAAGAGTGCGGGTTACTCACGGCACAGGGCGTCGGCCTGGCCCGGCCTCCACAGGGCTGAGGCGGGCACCGGGCCAGGGCTCCAGTGCTTGGGCCCAGGGCATCTGCTGGAGAGAAGCCCAGCTCCGAGTCCAGCAGACCCCAGGCTCTGGGCTCCAGGAGTCGCCTCTGCAAGGATAAGCTGTCTCCCTCCAGTCCAGGGCTGAGCTCTGCAGTGCACGAGAGGTGGTGTCCGCCAGGGAGGCTGGAAGGGCACGGCATGTGGGCTCCTGCAGGAGCCACCTGCACTTGCAGTACTCCCAGAAGAATCCCTTGTTGAATCCAGCATGGCTATGGTGGCTGCAGGGAAGTGGCCTGGCCAGGCAGCTTTGGAAACCTTGGCTGTGTCCTTCCATTGTCCCAGGGTCATGCACAGTGGTGAGACACGTGCTCAGGAGGCCCGGGCAGCCCTTGCTGCGAGAAGACAAATGAGAGATGCCTGGCCACTCTGCCTCCTGCCCTGGCCTGCCCGCTGCATGATGATGGCTGCATCGCTCTCGGCGCCTGTGTGCAGGCGTCCTTCATGAGCCAAGTGCTGCGGCGGCAGCGACCAGGGAAGGCGGATTCTCTCAGTCGCAGGTGCTGGAAGGAGCGGTGTTCACCGTGGTCTGGGGAGCCACGCGGCAGCCCACCACGTGTGCCCTGGAAAAGCCACAGAGGACCTGGAGGATGACGCCTGGGGTCCAGAAGGCCTGTAGGAGCCCTGCAGAGCACCCGGCTCTCCTCTAGGCCCCCTGCGTCCACAGGCTGGAGGACGCAAGTGTGTCATGGGTTGTTTAATTTCACAGCCCATCCTTTTATCAGTAATGAACTTAAAAGTGAAACTGAAAAATAAGATGCTATGTTTTTATTTCTCAGGAGCACTGAGGAGGGACACGGGCTGCACAGACATCTGTGGGACGCCCGCCAGCCTGCACAGGCGTGCAGTGTTTCCTGCGTGTGTCCCTCCCTGGACCCCCAGCGGGGCTCAAGGGAAGCTTGGGGCCACTTCATGGTGGACAGCTGGGACTGAGGACACGAGGCTGGTCTCGGGAGTCACCGAGGGTGAATCTCCAGGGTCCCTGGGTGGGCATGCTGCTCCAGGCAGCAGTGGGGAGAGCTGTAAGATCCCCAGGGGCCGAGATCTGCAGGTCAGGGGCAGGGCAGGCAGTGGGGAAGGGGAGCCCGCCAGCCCCTGCAGAGGTTAATGCGGGTCACGGTGTTCCGGGTGAGCCGTGTCTCCCCTCGGGGTCCTTGTGCCTGTGGCCCTGCTCTCTGGGTGCAGCCACGATCCACAGGGGCGTTTGAGGGTCTTCTGCTGGGCCTGAGGTCCGTGGCCTGTCTCTGAGGCACAGCCTGTGGTTCTTCCTGGCACCTGGAGGATACCAGCCCTACCGGGGCCGCAGTGAAAGGAGGAGGTTGTGAGCTGAGATCACAGCTGGGGGGTGGAGCCCCGTGTGTGGGCGTCCCTCAGAGCCACCGAGGAGGTCGAGGTCTCCACCACAATTTGTTTGGTACCCAAAGCACTGAACCGAAAGGCCCCCACAGAGGCACTGTGCTCCTTGGTGGCTGTGAATTTCTGTGGCTTTGGGGGATCCGAGCCAAAGTCCTCTGATTTTTCTCTTGCTGCTGACTGAAGAATCTCACCACATGTTTGCCCTGCCATTAGCTGGATGGCAATAGGCACACGTTGCAAGAAGGCAGCTCGCACGATGACACAGTTAGGCCACCCTCGACCAGATGGCCACGCGTCTGAGGGCGCAGCGGTGACCAGTGATGTGCTACTGGAAGGAATGTGTGCTCTGTCTAGACCAACTCAGTATCCAAAGTGGAAACGGGGGACTGGGCCATCTCTTCTTCCTGTATGAGACTTAATGTCTTTGCTACTTTTTAAATATTTTCTCTTTTTAGAAAAGTTGAAGGGCTGGCCAAATAGCTCAGCATATTAAAGTGCCTGCAAGTAGGTGCAGGGGCCAGGGTTTGATCCCTGGGCCTGCTATGCCGACCCTGACCCCGGGGTGCTGAGATGGCAATTGAGACCGGGCGTGGTGGTGCACGCCTGTAATCCCAGCTCTTGGGAGGCTGTAAACAGGCGGATTACTATGAGTCTGATTGACTAGTGAGTCCCTGAACACCCTGTAGACCCTTCCCTAAAATACAAAAGAAGAAGGAAGAGAAGGAGAAGGAGAAGAAAAGAAAAGTTGGAAGTTCACAGCAAAACTGAGGGGAAAGCACGAGTGTGTGCTGGGCTCCTCTGGCCCAGTCACGGCCCCTGAGTTGTCCGCACACCAGCACGGTTGTTCTGGTCACGCCTGCTGATCCTCGCTGCCACATTGTGGACGAACAGAGGCCACGGCCACGGCCACGGCGAGTAGGAGTGCTCCCCGTTCTTGGACACCGACAGTGCCGCCACGTGGGCATCACACAGCATGACCTCGCTGCCCTGCGCCTCGCATGCTGCTGTCTTGTCCTCTCCCCACCAGCCTGCTTCTTTTCTTCGGTATTTTATTGTCCCCATAGCTTCGCCTTCCCGAGAATGGCACACAGCAGGAATCGGCCTTGTCAGGCTGGCGCCTGTCACACAGCAATGTGTGCCTAAGACTCCCTGGGTCTGGGGCTCCGTGGCTAATTTATTTTTGACATTGCATAGTGCCCATTTACCCAGCCACCTACAGAAAGCCATCTTGGTTGCTTTTAAACTCTGGCAATTATCCATAAACCTGCTATAAGCATCAAAGAGTTGGTTTTTATATGAACACAAATATAAATTTCTTTGAGTGAACACAATCGTGTAAAGAGCACAGTGATGGGCTATTCAGTAAAAGCGAATTTAGTCTCATGAAAATCTCGCAGGTCCTCCTGAGTGGCGCGACGCTCGCACGTCTCCTGCAGGGCCCGGGCTCCTGCTGCTCCAGGTCTTCGCCAGCCATCCTGGCCATTTTTCTTGTTGCTGAGACGAACACCTCGCGCCCCAGGTAAAGGTGGGGAGGGTTCCTCGGCTCACAGCTTGTGGAGGTTTCAGCCACAGGTGGCGGGCAGGGCCATCGCGGGGAGAGCCCGAGCACGGCAGGGCGGGGCAGGCAGAAGGCAGCCAAGCAGCGGCCCTGGGGCAGCGGCAGCCCTCTTGCTGTCCCCGTGCCGTGGCCACCCTTAGGGCAGGTAGCACGTACACCCTTAATTGTAGTGCTCTCCGTCCCAGCAGTGCTCCATCAGTCCAGGCTTTGCATCCTCCGGCCGAGCCTCACATGCCCTCGATCCAGCCACCTCCATGAAGGCCATACCTGTGGCCACTTGAGGCCTTGGGGGCATCTGGACACAGCTGTAGCACCAGGGCTTGTGGTCAGCAGTCCCTGCGTGGCCATTCTCCTTCAGTGTGGAGGGGTCCCACTGTTACTTTAGATTGTGTCTCCCTTGGGTCCAGACACACAGCATCTTGTCATTGCGGACTTGCTGTCATGTGATTCTCAGCGAGATACATCTTAAGGTCTGTGGCCCATTGTTAAGGTACGGGTTGTTTATTTGCTTATTGTTGAGCTTCAGAGTTTGTGGTACATTTTAGATGGTAATTCTCTGTTGTGTATCTTCTGCAAATATTTTCTTCAAGCCTGCATCTGTCTTCTCATTCTCTTGGGACCGGCTTCAATAGGATAGATGATTCTGACTTCAGTCAAGCCCAGCTTGTCAGCCCGTCCTTTTGTAGAGAAGGCTTTCCCACGGCACGCGTGAAGCCCCTGCCAGACCTGACATCACCCAGGCTCTCTAGGAGTTCCACCATCCTGAATTTTCTACCTATGACTGTAATCACTTCTAGCTCGTTCTTTTTCAGTCCCAGGATCACGCTCAGGGCCTTGTGCATACCAGCCAAGCAGTTTGCTACCGAGCTGCAGCAGGCCCTGCCTCGAGCTAATTTTATGTAAAGAGTGTGAAATCTTTGTCCAGATTCTGTTTTTTATGTGAATGTTCATTTATTCCAGCATCTTTTGTTGAAAAGCCTTTTGCTCAAGGACATTGCCACTCCCCTTTGTGAAAGACAAACTGGTTGTCATCATGCAGCTCCTGTCCTGTCACGCTGACCCCACGTGGCCTGCTCTCGGTGGCTTTCCAGGGGCCCTGAAGGTGGACAGTAGCTCCTCTACCTCTCCTCACCCCCAGCGTGGTGCTGAGCACCCTGGGCCTTTTACCACTCTCTCTAAAATTTACAGTCCGTCTGTCAGTTCCAACAAAACAGCTCGGTGGGATTTTGACCAGGACTGCACTGGACCCGTAAATCAAGGTGGAGAGGTCTGGGGTCTGAGCCATGCTGTCTTCGCAGCCCTAAGAATGGTGGCCGGTTCTTCGGTTTCTTTCATGCATGCTTTGCAGTATTCCTCCTATAGATGTGCACATATTTTAAAAATTTGTACCTAGGTATTTCATTTTTAAGGTTGCTAAAGTACATGATAATCAATCTTAATTTCAAATATCACTTATTCATAGCCAATATTTAGGAAAGCAATTACATTTTTGTGGACAAAGCTTTACCCTGTGATCTTCCTGCAATCACTAACTGTTTCCAGGGGGCTGTTTATTCTTTTGGGCCCTACATAGATGATCATGTCATTTGAAAACAAAGAGTGTCTCCCGGGCCCAGATCTCAGCTCTCCCACAGCCCGGACGCGTTATCCAGCACCCGTAACTAAAGGAGCAGAGGCCAGCTCAGCTCAGGCATGCGCTCTGTGGCGCTGCGGCCGAGGCAGGAGGGTCCTGGCCATGGGTGGGATGGCACAAGGCAGCTTAATTGTGGCAGCCAAAGAACAGGTGGGGGCAGCACCCGCGAGGAGGAGTGAGGCTCTGATGGAGGCGCCCAGGCCGCACATGCACCCATGCAGACACGCCCAGAGGCTGCGTCTCAGCCCGCTGATCCCTGGGGTGCCGCTGTATAGTGTCATGGCCTTATATCACAGCACGTCACATCACATCACATCACATCACATCAATATGTACACACTTAGATTCAATTTACTAAAGTGTTGCTGATGATTTTTACGTCTATGTCACGGGAGATCCTGGCTTTTAGCTTCCTTGAAAGTTCTTCCGTTGGGCGCCAGCGCGAATCAGGGAGCGCCCCTTCCGAGTCGTCTCACCCATCTGGCACACTTCGTCCTAACTGTGGGACTTCAGCGAGCCTGCTCAGTCTGAAGCGCTGCACTGCAGGAAGCTCCTGGTCACCGCGGCAGGCAGCGAGGCAGGCCTGGTCAGATCCGCGGTTTCTTGTGGACTACGTCTCGGCTCGTTGTGTCTTTCTAGGAACCGGCCCATTTCTCCCGCACTGTCAGATGTGTGGCCCTGCGCGTCGCATAGCGCTCTGCACGGTCCTGCCAACATCCGCGGGGGCTGCAGGCTGTTCTGGCTTTCAGTTCTGATCTTAGTGATTTGTGTCCTCTCTGAAGCCAGCTTGGGATTTCACGACTGGCCTATTTCCAACTCCATTGGTTTCTGTTGTGATTTTTATCATTTCTTTTCTTCTGCTTATGTTGGATTTAATTTACTCTTTCTTCTAGTTTCTTAAAGTGGAAACTTATGGATTTTATAACTTTCTTTTCTCCTATGTGCCCGCAGCGTTGTGTGTGCCCCTCTATGCTTCTGTAACACTTCACACATTTTGAGAAGTTCTGTGCTTATTTTTACGGAGTTGAAAATATATTTTAATTTTTATGCTCTTCGGCATACTTGGAGAGTTTCCCGGTCTTTTGTTCTTCTGTTGATTTCTAGTTTAATTTTTGTGGTCTAGTGGGTGCTGTGGGAAGTCTCTTCCCAGATGAAGTTTGGCGGATTCTGCCACACAGCACGCATTATGGTCCACACAGGAAATGTAGCTTTTCACTTAGGGCCAATGTCCATTTCTCTAAAATAAATGTGCACATTTTGTAATTAAAAGATTTTTTAGAGGACCATGAGATAGCTCAGCAGACCGCAGCACCTCCTTGGGCAAATGCAGGGCCTGCAGTTCAATGCCGGGCACCACAGGCCATGCCAGCCCTGCCCCCAGGGTGGGTTGAACAGCCACAAAGTCTGGGCGTGGTAGCACATGCCTCTAATCCCAGTGCCTGGGAGGCTGATAATTGAAGGATCACTATGAATCAGAGCTGTGAGTGAGACCCTGTAACAACCAAATACATTTTTTAAAAAAGATTTTTTACCCATCAGTTGAATCAAGTTATGATATGTTACTGAAATTTCCATTAATAGAACTTCGAAAATAGGAGATTCCATTTTTGGCAGCAACATCAGAGGCCTCAAATACAAAATCAGTTAAAGTGAAACATCATTTTAATTTTAACCCCATTAATTTACTTAAAGAACAAGGCATGTTTCCTTTTTGTTTACGAGTGCGTATTGTAGCACATGATGTGTGCATTCCCCGCGTGGAGTGGTCACACGAGCGTGGCCCTTTATCCCCTTGGTCACCCTTGTCCTCCCCTCTCTGCCACCCTTCCACCTCAATTTCTTTCTGTTGGGGGGGGGGACATGTTTGCAATTGTTAACTCATAAACCCAATTTAAAGATTCACACTTTTTGCATTAAACACGTAATAATTAATGGAGATTTCTGTAAATTAAGATTCAATCATAAAGTTATGTTGTGACTATGCTACGAATGTAACTTTTTGGAGACATGATACATAAAGCCTTCTGCCAAGGCCCTGAGTCAGAGGAGGAAACCAACATGCCAGGAACACGCCTCTAATCAGCTGTACCCCAGGAAGCTCGTCCAGTACAAAGCAATGCCTTATTCTTACCAATTGAAACAAAATCTGTAGTTTTACAAATTTAGAGCCATATACTTATAGAAAAATCATAGAACAGGTAGGATAATGGAGGAAGCCAGCACGTGTACGCAGCGCGTGCGCACCTGGGCGCGAATGTGCGCATGCACAGAACGCCAGGGCTTCCCCCAGGTGCCGCCGCTCCTTTCTGCTCCTTTCGAACCAAATTTAAGAAGCAGTCCAACCCTTAATGAAAGATTACTTTGAAGATGAACGTTTGTTCCCTAAATGGTGCTGACAATATTTGGGGGCCGAGTGTTTCACATTTTGGTTGTACCTTGTTCAAATGGAGGTAAAAATCTAATTAAATAATTCAACACTTGAATCACCCAAAACCTCATCATCCAAAGTTTAGAATAAATTGTCACACTGAGAAAAAAGTAGGTCATTTTTCCCCTACAAAGTGCAGAGGACTAAGGTGCATTATGCGATGAGAGATTAGATAGCGTCCAGGAAATGACTTTGACACTTGACGTACCTTGACATATCTTGATTTGCAGGAAAAGTATTTTGATGACACTTCTATGTTGGGAGAGAACATTTATATTCTAAGCCAGCATATAATGGAAGTGAGACACTCTGTCATTCTGTACCGCCTGAATTGAGCAAGTAGTCCAAGAAACAAGAAAGAACTTACGATTTTTGTTCCATACCAATATTTATTGAAGAAATATATATTCTTTTTGTTATGAAAATAATCTTGAGATTAGTAGAAGCTGTATTTTCTATTTCAAAAATTATATGGTTCACCCCCCAAAAAAATCCCTCAACTGTGTCAATACTTTCAAGTATATTAACTATAAATCTAAATAGAATGTTGCAATTAATTTTATAAACTTATTAAAAATAAGATTATATTGACAGTATTGGTTCGAGAAGATTATTAATTGTATGCAAAGAGAGAGATTATTTAAAAAATGAGGGACATATGTGCATGCATGCCAAGTTCTGAATGCATAGATATATTTTCTTTTCCTTCCCCTCCCCCTCCCCCTTCTCCTTCTCCTCCTTCTTCTTGATTTTTTTTCTTTTCGTCGTTTGGGACCCTACCGAGGGCCTCGTGCATGCTGGACCCATACCCTGGCCCAAGCGCCATCGTCAGCATCTGTATTTTTAATTAAAATATTTTTTATACTGCAATCACTGAAATGTTTCAAATCTTAGCTTTAACACATACAGGTAGAATTAATTTTACTTTAAAGATAAGGTTTGTAACAGAGGTATTTTAGAGATCAACACAATTATATAGAAAGACCAA
>NDGN011508876.1:3326-17859 GCA_002564285.1 Tympanoctomys barrerae
GAGAGAGAGAGAGAGAGAGAGAGAGAGAGAGAGAGAGAGAATGAGAATAAAACTGAATTGGTAGGAAAGTGAATAGATCACATAGCTTTTACAAAGCCCAAACTGGAAGGTGCGTCTATTTTTGTGCTTTCTTGAAGCACAATAAGGTCCAGGCTTGTTTTGGGGGTTCTGTACTTATTTATACTACATTTATTTCAATAATTGTTTATAGATTTTGAGAATAATTGTATTGCATTCTAAATCACATAGAATTTTCTTTTTGGGTGCATTGTGAATATTGATGCTTCCTCAAATTAAATCAGAAGAGTTTCATTATCATTCAGCTTTTAATGAGTGTTGTTTTTATGCTCACTATTATACAGGGAAGAAAAAGAAAACCATATTCTCTGTGGCAAGGGAGGACACTATTAATTTATAGTGCATATATTTATGCCTGGAAAAATATTACAGAAGGAAGTGATGGGCAATGAGTTCTTGCTCTGGACTCTGCAGAAGTGAGAATTATTTTATTTGTCCCATTGTTCACTTCTTTTGATCAAATGTTAGAAAGTATTAAAGGGTTACACAGGATTAAAGTTCAAATAATTTCATTTATTAAAGCTTTCTATTTATTTTTCATCAACCTATTATATACCAATTTAATTCCCATAGCATATGTATTATTATGGTGTAATGTTTTTAATCCAGTAAAAAACTCACATATGAAATATTATCAGGTGGTATGAACCCTCCTAATGTTTTTTTTCATAACAATGTTATTGATACCTGTTGAAAGTAATTAGGTTGCGTTCTTGTTGTTCAATTTGTGTCCATCAACATTCCCACATAGTTTTAAAATTTAAAAATGCAACTCATGGGCCCGGGGAGATAGCTCAGTGGCAAGTGCAAGATCCTGAGTTCAATTCCCGTACCACAAACCAAAAGAAGGAGGAGGAGGGGGAGGAGGGGGAGGAGGAGGAGGAGGGGGAGGGAGAGGGGGAGGGGGAGGAGGAGGAGGAGGAGAATTCATGTACCATGACCTTCACTTTACAAATAAGAAAGAAACCTGAATCCTATTCTGTCAGAACAAAACCCAAGTCTCTGTAGTCCAGCTCAACAATGTATTAAACACATATAAAACTTAGTAATTAGCCTAGGAAAGGAAAGATTATTGAAAGATTATTAAAATAAGATTATTGAAAATCTATCAGATTCTTACTCTTAGTCTCGTTCATAAATTGCTTGTTAAAGTGACACAGAAGTTTAATGTTAGAAACTAGTTAAGCAGTAATAAAAAGAATGTAGTTAGAGTCAACAGTAAAAAATCTGGAATGTTTTAGAAACCAGAAAGAGGTAGAAACAAAGACTAATATTTTCTAATGACCCAGAGTCATCTAACAATCTAGCTCAATAAATTAGAAGTGATTAGGAATATGTAGAGAAATTGAGAATTTTTAATTATCCAGAAAAAAATAAGTTGAATACTCTTATTACCATCTTCAGATAGTTTTTTCCAACAAAATTACAAGTATATCTGTCTCAAAGAGCAGTGTGCGGAAGCTCCTGAATGGTACTTCTTGCCAGAGTATAAGGACTTGTTCTTGATCAAACCTGACCAGAAATGGAAGCACATCTGAAAAATAAGGGTCAGCCAAATAGCTCAGTGGATTAAAGCTCCAGCAAGCAGGCTCAGGGACTGGGGGTTCAATCCCTGGGCCTGCCATGCCTTCCCTGCATCCAGGGCATGCTGAGACAGCAATTGAGACTGGGCATAGTAGAGTGCACCTGTAATGCCAGCTCTTGGGAGGCTGTAAACAGGTAGATCGCTATGAGTCCAATTTAGTAGTGAGACACTAAACACACTGTAGACTCTTCCCTTAAAAAAAAAAAAGAGAAGAAAGAAAGAAAAGAAAAAAGAAAGTCATATGTAACATTATAATGTTATATAATTTCCAGCCTAGGCTGGAAAATATATCTTTCAGATATTTTACAGAAAAGACAGATGTGTTGGGTGTTTGAAGCATTACAGTGGTGTTGTATTATAGTGTCATTAATAAACTTAGGAAAGAGGTAGGCCTTTCTCCACTCCTGTGACTACCACTCTGTTTGGTGGCATTGAGAAGGTAGAACTCTGATGAAATGTCTTGACGTGCAAACACTGTGCAGTCCAATTCTCATTGCTTATCTACAGCATGACAGCATTTTCAATCATTAAAAGTATAGGATGCAGGAATATATTATCTGTAACATTTAAGAGTGTCTACTTCAGATAACCATAGCCTGTGGCTGTGGATATGAAGTATCTTTGAAACATTCATAACTATATAATTAAAACATAAAAACTTGAGAGCAAAAGGAACTTGTGGAAGAAATATATGAGAACAATTGCAAGCGTGCGAACGCCAGGCACTTTTTGAGCCCTAGCAGACTCCGTAGCTTTTTCCGGAGATAGTGGTGCCACGCGGCCGCGGAGCATATCGGGAAGGAAACTGAAACTGGTCACCTTTGAGAGCACCCGAGGGTTTGGGTAACGGAGCCGAGATGTGGTTTGAGATTCTACCTGGAGTTGCCGTCATGGGCGTGTGCTTGGTCATTCCCGGAGTGGCCACTGCGTACATCCACCGGTTCAGTAACGGCGGCAAGGAGAAAAGGGTTGCCCAATTTCCCTATCAGTGGAGTTTGATGGAAAGAGACAGGCGCATCTCTGAAGTTAACCGTTACTATGTGTCAAAGGGCCTGGAGAACATTGATTAAGGAAGCGTTTTCCTGATTGATGAAAAAATAACTCAGTTACCGTCACCTAACCCTGCTGGAAGATTAAGCGGTACATTATGTGGCATGCAGTTTAGTTTTGTGTGTTACGTAATACTTGATAAAAACAAAATTAAAAAAAAACCAACACTCTTCACGTATAATTTCACCCAAAGAATTTACCACCTTTATACTATTTAAAACTTTCAGTGAACATGAAAGTATTGTTTAAAAACAAGTACATTACAGCATCGAGGGAATGGGACGGAATGCCGCAGCATGGGAGTCACTGTCATTAAAAGCAGAACAAAGAAGATTGTTTTGGCTAATTTAATAGAGCTTGAAACAGACAAACAAGAGATAATGAGCAAAGTGGAGACAAAGCCACCATTATTTGCAAATTAAATGACTTTAAACTTAGAAAAGCAAACAAACTCAACTGTAAGGCCTTAAAATGAATAAGAGCCCAACAATGATGTACTACAGGTGGGGTCAGCAGTACAGAAGACATGCAACCTGCTCGTTAGCATCTGAACTGAGAGTCTTTCATTTTCAGTTTTGATTATTTACAATCTACTTGCAAGTTTATGGCATATGAGGATGGTAATTTTTTGAAGGACATGTATGTGTCTCGCCAGTTTTTGTAGCACAATGGAACCATCTCTTAATTAGAAGGGGACGAGTTTCCCCTTCATGCTATGGAACAGGACTTTGCCACTTAACATACACACACCCACCACATCCACCTTGGATACAGGATGTTTTGTCATCTTCATTTTGAGAAAGTGAACTCAGTAGTTGACCATTTTGTTTTGAGGATTTGAGAGAAAGGGGTCAGTGCTTGGAGTCTCATCTAACTCTACTAGCAATAACTAAGAAATGATAAATACTTCTTGGTTATATAATTACATAGAAAACGTAAAATGCCTATGTGAGTGAAAGTTTCAGTTTCACTGAGAGCAGTTCAGGATTAAATAATCTAATTTTTATTGTAACAGAAAATCTTTCATGTGCAAAAGGCAGGAATATGAAAGTCAATTTTCCTGAGGATGATTTGTAGTCATGAATAGTTCTCAAGTTCATCTGGTGCACTCTGGCCTGGCCATTCTGGTTGTTTGAATACTGAAATTCTTTGGTAACTAACCACTCCTTTGCCCTTGCTGGGGATCCCTCCATAGCCCTAGATGCTCCTCTGGTGCCTCCTCCTGGACCCCCCTACCCCACTCCCTACTTCTGGTACCAAGGGCCCCACAAATGGATCACATACAAGATCCATAAGACATTCTGGATTTCCAGCATCTTTTCTAGGAAGCTAGCACCCTTCAAGCATGCTTTTTTCTTTTCTTTCTTTCTTTCTTTCTTCTTTCTTTATTTCTTTCTCTTTTTTTTGTAATTTGGTATTTTTAAATGTTACAATTATGCCAAACTATTTCTGTGCCATTTGGCATTTATTCTTAAACATTTATTTGGATTAGAATAAATGAATTTTACTATGCACTTCTTATTAATGAATAAACAAAATATTAGTTAAAAATGCTACTTCTTATCAAGAGGCTCATTGTAATAATTAATTCTGGTTCTTGGAATTTACCTGAAAAGATTTTAAAAATTGTAAAAATGTTCATGGTTTATTGTTGACCCCTTCAAAATAACAAAATGTCTAAAACTAAATGTAAGTGTGTGTGTGTGTGCGCGCGCGCGCATGCCACGTGTGTGTGTGTGTGTGTGTGTGTGTGTGCACACACGTGCATTCGATGCTAAGGATTGAACCCAGGCCATCCATTGCACATGTCATCTTCATCCTACCGCTCAACCACACCCCCAGCCCCACTATGTGTATATGTGCATCCTTGTGGGTGAACTGTAATCAATTCAATTTGCAAACAAAAGCTTTCAGCAAATCTAACTTCCTTTGCAAACTCACATCAGAGGACAAGTAAGACCATGGCCATCTTCCTCCTACAAACACAAACGCAGCCATCTTCCCTAAAATTGCAAAACATATTAAGTTCATAAACTGAGGATATATCCTATATTTTCATCATGTAACAATGGGATGTGGTCCAAAATATACATCATTAAGCAATGTCCTTATTGTGCAAAGGTCCTGGGATGTGTACACACACACACACACACACACAGCAACTATGGCATGAACAAGCAATCTTACAGGACAAATATACATGAGTCTCCATGCAGCCCATGAATATATATTATTTATATAGAGAAAACAAACTGTATAAGAAATATATTTCTGAGGGGCCAGGGAGATGGCTCAGTGGAATAAGCGCTTCCCTGGCAAGTGCAACGCCCTGAGTTCAATCCCCAGTTCTGAAAAAATATATACATATATATTTTTTAATAAATATATTTCTGTTAAAATATACCTTTCACTATAGAAGTGCACATAAAATGTATATATATATATGTATACTTTTCATTTCATTCACATTATATAACAGATTAATACTTGAATCAATTCTATAATATAACTATTTAAGAGACTATAACCACTGCAGATAGACATTCAGATACATTTTAATGTATTCGTAGTTTTACTCTTGAGGAAGAAGTAGAAACTTTTCATAGACATCTGTTTGAAGAAGGCTGAAGAGAACCAAAAAGCTACAAATGAAATGAACAAAAAAAAAGTTAAATTTTGCTTTCACTCATGAGATATTCCTTTTGTTTTCTATTTTATTTATTTATGTATTTATTTATTTTGTGGAACTGGGAATTGAATGTAAGAGTTAGACGCCCTAGTTTCTTTCATCTCCCTCCATTACATGCTGGAGGCCCAAAATGCTGCCCAGACACGTTTCCAGGACAGTTTTCCTTTGGTGTATTTTGATTAATCTGCAACAGCATTGTACCAGCGTAGGTATTTTAAATGCAGGCCAAATAGCTCAACGGATTAAAGCACAGTGCTGGCCCCGCCCCTGGGCATGTTGAGGGGCACTCTGAGATGGCATGGCAGGAGCCTGTAATCCCAGCACTTGAGAGGCTGAACGCATGCAGATCACTACAGGTCCGAGCTACATGGTGAGACGCTGTAGCCCTATAGACCCTTACTAAAAACTACAAAAAAAAAAAAAAAAAAAAAAGAAAAAAAAAAAAGGAAAAAAAACCCCAGTAATACCAGTCACATGATAGATTGGCAACGCTTTTCTTCAGTGCCCATGGATTCTTCTGTGCGACGCCTCAAGTACATCATAAGGACAATATGGATTGAAAAGATGGTACTTGTTCTTTATTTTTGAGTTTCTTGAGGTTTTCTGTTGATTACTTCCAGCTTCTTACCCTACAAGGACAGTAGGCTCTCAGACTCTTTTCTCATACTAGCAAATACAAAACTGATAATTTTCTACAGCAAGACTTGTGTTTTAACCACCATACTGACCGTGGACTAGTGGGGCAAATCTCACCGGAGAGCTCATGTACATTATTTAAGAAAAAGGAGAGAGTGAGTGGGGTTGGGGTGTTCACAAAATCCCAGCCACACGACCGTGTGGGGCTGTATTGGTCAGTGTTCGTAGATTCATTTAAAAAATTCTCTCTTTAAATGTAAAGAAGATAGGAAGCACTTCATTAAGAGTGAACAAATATAACGTTTAGATATTATAATATTTTTAGTATAGAATTCATCTCTCTTTTTATATTGCAAAGTAGAATTCAAGAATCTATGTTCAAAATTTATAAATTAAAAATTAAGATACAAAGTAGTCTTTTCTGTGTCCTCTGCCAAATATCTCTGCCTTGGTGTTTAGCACCTTGGAGTCATTTTCTCCAAGTTTCTATTTCACAGAACATTTGGTTACATGCCTTTTCTATGCACCCGCTAGTCACAAGGCATTCAGGCCATAGATTTCCTGAGCCAGGGCCAGAAGACACGTGAAGGCAAATGAACATGCCCTTTTGACTCAGAATTTATATTTATAATCCACTTCCTGAGATTGACAGCTATTCTCATGTTCTACTCTCATTCCTCCCTACTGACAAAACAGCCTCAATACTGAGCCAGAGAGAAAACACAGAGAAAGAAAGGCAGACCTTGCCAAGAATCTTCTGTCTTTCACACCGCAGCTCACAATCAGATTGTTCCTGTTCTAGTTGCAAACCTATAGCTGAACAATTTTTCATCACCAGGCACAGAGTTATCTGGGCAATCTTTCTTCCTAAAAAGTTATTTTTTCTCTAGTATTTTAGTAGAGGGAACAAGGGCAATAATCTTATTGCAACATGTAATAGAATAAGAATTCTCCTGCTTATAATCTAAAGAACTCACATATATTTTGATATGAAAAATGACGCACAGATTGAAATCAAATAGCAGGACATTTCCCCAGTCTTTAATCCTCCATTTTCTTGACCTACAGAGTTTCTCAGCTGGGGAAGCCCCAGGGTTCTCAAGCGAGGATTTGTGTTTCATTTTATGTAGACTCAGTCAGCAAGACAAGCCAGACTTCATGAATACATGATGAATGCTCTTCGAAGTTGTCATTTTATTATAGAGCTGCCCATTTAGGAAGGCAAATCTTCATTCTTCTCATTCCAGTTCGCCTTTAGGCTTCTTGTAAATGTCACCTTTTTGGAGGGCTTGTCTGACCATTCACTTGAAAATCACAAAGCCCTCATACCATAGTGTCCCCTTACTCTTTGCTTAGATTTTTCCATGTGAGTTATTGACCTACATTAAAATTAGGTGTTTTTGTCTGTTTTAGCCATTGCTGTATCTCCAATGAGTAGAATCTGACATTTAGTAGGTATTCAAAAATATTTATTGAATTGATGAATGTCAATTTATTGAGTGCTCAATATATATCAAGAACTGTGGCAGATTGTGTCTACATAAGTTTTCTGGCATTTATCCTGAGACCTTACAATGTAGACCACACTATCTCTAATTTACAGATTTATAATTGAAAGGACAGAATAACAAATATGCACAGTAATTCTGTTGAATATTGAATTTGACATCAGGTTGGATTCTCTGCAGTCTCCTAATTTTTCCTTTTCATATTTTTGTTCCATATTTAATTAAGTGAATTTTAAACAAGTATGGAACATTCCTCTGTTGTCACAGTAAATGCATTAAATTCACATTAAAGTCCCTGTAGATCAAGGATCAGAGAAAAGTTGTCTGAAAACAAGGCATCCATCTTTTGCTTATTTCTGAAGTTGTAAGTTACACTGAGATTTCCATTCAGTATACCTCAAACAATACAAGCATGATGTCCTTAAAATACGATTTACACAAAAGCAACATATTAGAACTACAAAAATATCAGATTTTAAAAGTTAGTAAGGGGCTGCAGAGATAACTCAGTGGCCTAAATGCCTGCCTAGGCAAGCACAAGGACCCAGGTTTGCTCCCTCATACTGCATGCCTTGCCAACTCTGCCACAGTTGCACCAAGCTGACCACCAAGACCAAGCATGGTGACGTACGCCTGTAATCCCAGCTCTGGGGAGGCTGAAACAGTAGGATCACTACGAGTCCAAGCTGTGTAGTGAGACGGTGAGACTCTGTATCAAATACACTTTTTAAAAGTAAAATACTAGAAGTAGTCCAGAAAGGAGGCATGAGACTCTATACTCTATTTTTTTTTTTCTGAAAGAATTTTATCTCACTATGGTAAGAATAGTTAGCATGAGACCCTGTCAACAGGTTTTTGGGCAATAATACAATATATTTAAATATAAGAATAAGGTTATATAGCGGACCTGGAGAACCAATTCATTTTCAAAAGTGAGACTTTATGCATGTGAGTTAACAACACATCCCCATTTCCCTTCTGCCTGGCCACTGCCAACCACTGTTTCATTATCTCAGTGTATAAAACTTGATGATTTCAGACATGTTTTATAAGTAGAATCATGCACTATTTCTTTTTCTTTTTTTTTCCGTCATTTTATTGAGAGACAAATATTTGTGGCCGATTAGTTGAACAGAATGGTAGCTATGACAGACTTGCTGGCGAGGGGTTTTTAAGACTTATTTTTTGGGCAATGTCTGAACAAAAACTCAGCATATTCTGTTTGGTAAGGAAAAAAAAACATGAAAGTGAAAAGTACGGGGAAAAATTCAATATCCAGTCTATTAATAACAATTTTTGATTAAATTTTATTAACGTTTGAACTAACATGACCAGAAAGTTTCCCAAAATTCACCAATCAATATTTTTTAATAAAAGGCGTTCTTCATCCCCCTTTATATGCTGAAATAACAGAGGCTGTTTGTGTACAATATATGTTAGAGGAGGAATCACACAAGACCTAAGCTCTGTTGCAGCCCTCTATAAAGTGACAGCCCTATATGCCACACATGAGTAATCACATTTTATTCTCATAACAACTCTGTGAGCCTTCATTTAAAATCAAAGAAGCTAATGTTCAGAACTGTGGAAGCCACCAAGGTTTGAGATAAGCATGATGACATCGCAGATGCTGGAGCTGAATCCAAGGCCAGTTCGAATTCTCTCTAAAGTCCATGTTGTATCTTTATATCATGAACCCTCAGCTGTAAATATCGTGTACTACCTGCCAATCACAATTACATTAGAAAAATTTCTAAAGTTCAAAGTAAGTTATGCAAAACATGGAAGCCATTGGGTGGTAGGACATACAGAGTAGCCAACGATGGCCTTCCTGCTCCCTGGGCTCTCTGCCTTCTTCACTGCAGCCAGTGATGGGCATTTGTATTTTCACTGTTTGCCCCTATGAGTCCCACTCAGTATTACTATAACTTACTGCACTTGATGTGGTGTGCATCCCCCATGCAATGAGCACTCCTGTGAACACAAAGAGTAGGCATGATTATTGATGATAACATAGATTGCCATGTCCATTATAGACATTAATTTGTTAATATTTATTCAAATTAAATCCTGGCATATTGGCTGTCATCCCAAGCACTTTGGGAGATAGGGGCAAGAGAATTGGGAAGGCACCTTCAACCAAGGAGTAATTACAAGTGAGGCAGTGACAGGGCTGAGGAAAATGCTTTCAGGCATCCAAGGCTGGGAAACCTGAATAGATGTGAAAGTAAGTATGTGGGAGGAAACTAAGGGAGGAAGGATACTTGCAGCAGCTCCGGGGCTGTCTGGGCATGTAGGCATCTAGAACTGTCTCCACTAGAGGGTAATTTGTTTCTTAGCTTCAGGTAGAAAAGGAGAAGGATAGGGGCAGTTCTGCATCCTTTTGCTGCTTGATTGCCTTTAGCTCAAAAATAATATATATGTCAAAGAGAGATAGGGTCAGGTAAAATTTCTGGTGTCTTCAGTACATTACTCATTTTTGTGTCTTTGCATGTGCATGTGTGAGTGTGCATGTGTGTGTCTGTGTGTGTGTGACTGTGTGTCTGTGTATATGTGCATGTGTATAATTTTTTTGTTGGTGGTGGTATCAAGTACTGGGAATCAAGCCCTGTTGTACCTGTAATTGAGTTATATCCCTGCCCCTTTCATTTTAATTTTTAGACAGAGTCTTGCTAAGTTCCCCAGGTAGGAAATGAAATTGCAATTCTCTTGCCCCCATCTCCCAAAGTGCTTGGGATGACAGCCAATACGCCAGGATTTCATTTGAATAAATATTAACAAATTAATGTCTAAAATGGACACAGCAATCTATCTTCTCATGAGCCTCCATGAAATTTTATTTCTCTGAATCTTCCTCATAACACTTATCATTTTCTAGCTTTCTAATTTTTTTGTAAGTGTATTAAACATAAAGTGATATTTTATTACCATTTAAATTTCCATCTCTCTGATTATTAATGAGTTTGTGCAATTGCCAATGCCCCTATTAACTTCAATAATACTCTTTATAAACTCAACAATTTGGGTCTTTCGTGGTGTATAATAGAACCATAGACCATGTATGGTAAGGCATTTTAACATGCAAAATTGGAAAGACTCTTTGGCTTTCATGGGATAATTGTTGGTAGTTTCATTTGTTATCTTACAATCTTCATGGCTAATAACTTTTGTGACTAAGAATTTGAACTAATTAGCTAGTTGCCCTGATTTTATAATTGAAGATTTTATGCATAGCATAGAAAAGTTAAACTAAAAAAAAACTATAAATTTTTTTTTACTGTTTATAAACATTTGAAATTTTATAAAAAACAAAAATAAATTTTCTAAAGTGTTATAATATGAATAAGGGAGTCAATGTGAGTTATGTTTTTCCATTTCTTAGATGGAAAAATTGGGTCAAAGGAAACTAAGCATACAGCTCATTGGTGTAGCACCAGCCTGGCAAATATAAGATCCTGAGTATGATTCCTGGTCCAAGAAAAAGAAATTTTCATTCTTAAGTTATGTATTAGTACTGTATGAAATAATAAGAAGGATTGCACCACTTAACTAAAGCCATTTTGATGATTCAGCTACATTGATGGAAATTAAGAGTATCCCAACAATTATGTCATGAAGTTCTATTCTTTGTTTCTGAATAGTAGCAAACAAAGGTGATCATGATCATCTAACAAACATGGTCTGTTTACAATACAGGAAACATGATAGACTTTCAGACTCTTATTTTCTGCCTAAATAGCACACACACACACACACACACACACACACACACACACACAAAGTATGCTCTTAATGCAGTGCCACATGAGCCAAAAATTCAGACTAAGTATGGATAGCAGGTAATCCCAGAACCCTGAAAGGCCAAGGCAGAGAAGTTATGAAAGCAGGCCTCAAGCCTATTCTAGGCAACCAGGGGCCCTGTCTGAAAAAAAAAAGAAAGAAAAAGAAAAGAAATAGAGATATGGGGCTGTAGCTCACTGTGACAGCCTCCCTGGGTTCATTCAGTCCACAAATAGGAGATTTGGCAGGGCTTTTGCGATGTATTTCCTACAACTATCTTTATATCCTACCTTTGATATTTTTTTATCACTGCTGAGAACCTAAGAAACATATTTTTCTAAGTTTTGACTTCACACTTCTGAATTCTTCTTTACTCTAATCATCTATAAAACTATTGGAACAGTAGCTGTCAGTTTGTCTATCTGTTTATGTATTCAGTTATTCGACTAGCTGCATACTTACCCATTTTTAAAGCCAAGTTCCATTTTATAGCCTCCTGTACTGGTACTGCAAGACCAAACCTCAGAGGAGGAGTCTTCTGAATCACTAAAGATCTTGTATTATGTAAGGGACAGTCACACCGTCTCCATATGATTGTTCATTGTAGTGTAGATGGTGCCTTATAAAAACCAAATTTTTAGTTTTCATAAAATATGCATTCACTGTGTGAGAGAACAATTGACATACATAAAGGATTCTATCTTTATGTTTAATTAGAAACAGTACGAAATATGGTGCTAATGTTGACAGTTGAATTTTTACAGAGATTGCATAATGACCTTAGGCTAAATGCCAAATTGCTATGGATGTGGGCTATTCTAAATCCTATAGATTTAGGATAGTCATTTGCATATAAAACAATCACAATCAATTCAAACTTGGACCTATTTTGCTGCAGAGTTTTGTGTTAAATATTTAATAAAATGTTGATAGGAAGGTGTAATAGGACTCTCCACAGAAGCAAAAGCAGTAGGTGATGTATGTACTTAAAATAAGAAATTGGGTCTCATAATTATGGGAACTGACTTTTTTTTTTTGTATTTTAGGGAAGAGTCTACAGGGTGTTCAGAGTCTCAGTGCTAGATAGGACTTGTAGTGATCCACCTGTTTACAGCCTCCTAGATGCTGGGATTACAGGCTCTCATCACCAAGACCAGTCTCAGTTGCCCTCTTGGTGTGCCTTGGGGGGCAGGGTCAGCACAGCAAGCCCAGGGATCAAACCACTGGCCTCTGCACCTGCTTGCAGGCACTTTAGTCTGCTGAGCTATTTGACAAGCCCTGGGAACTGATTTCTCGCTCTGCAGTCTCCTACTGCACTTAGAGACCCAAACATGGAGAGCCTCACTAGGCGCGTAAGCTCCAGTCTGAGAGCACAGAGTCCTGAGACTCAAGAAAACCCTGTAACTTCAGTCTGAGTGTGAGGACCAGGAAGGAGGAAGGCTCCGTTCAGGTTAGACAGATCTGGTCTTCAGTTGATCAGCTCACCCTACACAGGCAGTCTGTTTCACATTAATTCTAGTGTTAGTGTGATTCAAATGTTAATCACCTCCCAAAAGATCTTCACAGATATATCCAGATTATTGTTTTGCCTATTATCTTAGCACATGTTCCAGTAGAATACATAAATAAAATGAATAATCTAAAAGTGGTTTTTAATTGATAAACATTTTAAGGTGATTAATTCAACTGAATGATTCAGATTATAAATAAAAAGGACTCTCCAAAATAATCTATAATCTTACCTCTATGAGAAACCACAATCTGTAATTCAATATGTATCTTTCTAATAATTGTATATTGAAATTAAGTACTCCATGCCTCATTGACTTATGCTGACACATATTTGGACATGTATAACTGCTTAAATTCTATATATTGATTGAGGAATTCAGGTGCGATATGTAACACATTCAGATTCCACAATCATTAATTTGCTTTGCTACTCACAGCAAAAGAGAAAAGCAAAAGGTTGATATATTGGAAGAGAGATATTTAATCATTATTTATACAATTATTATAGAAATTTTACAGATATTTTTGGGGAATAACTGTCATATTAGTAGAGGCTTAGTAATACACAATTATTGGTATGTATATACCTTAAGATTTAGGATATCAAAAATAAGTAGTCTACAGTTGTTCAAAATTATAATCAAGCACTGTACAGTGGAATTTCACATATGGAAGAGACTGAATACAAAGGAAGATATATTAGCTTATTGCTCCTACAGTAGACTGGGCTTTGTTGTTTCTTTCATTTACTCCTGAATGTACTGAAAACTTCAGAACTATTTCTTAGGTGCAAATCGGCCTTACTTTTTCTATCCTTTTGGCACATCTTATGCATTCTTGAACAGCATTTGAAGGATGCTCGCTGCCTGGTACAGGAACATATTTATAATGCTGTGGCTCCTATTCAGAGGGATTTAGTTAAAGGAGTACAAATAAATAGCCTTCTTCAATTTTGTGGATTTCCTATACTGCTATATCATAGTACTACTATAAGGTCTGATAACCCCTCATAAGGCTTTTAGTTACTGTCAATCAAACCAGATCATTTGATCACTCTATCATTTTGATCCTTCCTAATGAGTTTATTGGAATCAAGCCTTTGCTAAAAAATCAAGTACATGAGGGAAAGCAACATTTAGGGAAAGCAAATAGGTTTTATCTATGTTGCTGACACCTGCAGTTGATGAAGAGTTATTGTCAGGTGGATTCTGGGGCTGCCTCCAGGCTCTGTGGGAAAGAACATGAGAATCAGTCATGGCTTGGGGTAGAGTTAAGATGTGTAGGAGTTAGCCAGATAAAGTAAAGAAGTGAGGGAAAGTATTCCAAGTAGAGAAAAAAAAAAAAAAAAACACGAGCAAAGGCAAAGGGCTTGGAAGAGTATGGCTCGTAGAGAGAAGCAGGAAGGGTACAAGTGATTCAGAGTTCCTGGGACACAATTTTCAAAATATGAAATTGTGAGAGATAAGAACAAGAGGGGGCCTGCCCCTTAGCTAAGTTCTTTAAGTGGCTTCTTCAACAAAGCAGTCAGGCTCAGGTTGCTGTGGTTGGATCTCCATAACTCAAACCAGCCAAACCTGCCTTGAAGGCATTTGGAGCAAAAAAAAAGGACAAGAAAGCCGGCAGTGTGAGTCTATGTATAGTCAAGGAGGTTGGTCTCAACTCAACTGATCAAAGCTATTGATTTTTTTTTTTTTT
>NDGN011508891.1:4610-16500 GCA_002564285.1 Tympanoctomys barrerae
CTGAAACCTCCAGTAACTGTGAGCTAAATAAACCTTTCCTTCCTTCATTTTGAGTGTTGGGTAGTTGTCCCAGCAACGAGTAAAAAGTAACTAAGACACTGTCCCTCCCAAAGTTGCCAGGTATCTTGTCTTCTATATTTGGTCCTTTGAGGACCTAGCCTTGCCTGACTGCCTTTGATATTTCCAATTCAGCTGCCTACCACATTACCCGCTTAGAAGAAATATCTTGGAGATTTCTTTGCCCCATGGCCCAGGGAAGAATTCCTCTGATCAATTGTCCCTCTTCTCTGTCTCCAGGGATGATCCCCTTCACAGAATAGCAGAAGTACTCTACTTTCAATACTCTTTTTATACAGATTATGGTTTTAAATATTACTTTCCAAAGAAAGAAATCAGAGAAGTCAAAGGCAAATCAGAGAATGTATACTAGAAATCTAGAATGCTTTGAGCCTTAAAGAGGAATTCTCCAAGTGTGGACTACTAGTTTGCTAAGCAGACACACAGGTCAGTGTTAAAGAATTCCCAGGGGCTCAGTTGGAATGTTTTAAATATCAAAAGGAATAATAATAGCAACGGAATATAATTCATAGCATGCAGTGGGAAGGCATTAGCTCTTAAAATTTACAGTTATGTAGATAATGGAGAGAAGAGAAATCATACAAAGTGGAATGCTAAGGATTAAACATACAAAGAGTAATGGAATTCTAAAATAACAACCTATTTATTAGATTAAATTATTTATTCAGGAGGGCCAGCCAGATAGCTCAGCAGACTAAAGCTATGTAGGCCCCACCTGGGCGATTGAGACCAGGCATGGTGGGGCACGCCTGTAATCTCAGCATGTGGGAAGCTGAAAATAGGAGGATCACTATGAGTCCAATCTGAGAAGTGAGACCCTATAGTCCCTGTACTAAATATATATATTTTTTTAAATTATTCATTCAGGTAAGAACCCTCAGTGGATGGTATAACTAAGAGGTGACTATACAGCAAGGAGCAAAGATTTTACACATAGATTTGTAACATATTCCTAAATAAGTTTATTAACTCTAACTCATGGATAATTTTAATGTAGAAAATTATAAAATATATTAATTAGAAAATATTGTTAATCATATCATAGTGTTATAGGCAGCTGCATTAGATAGAAATATTATACACTGTTAGACAGGGCCAGCCCCTCAAAGAGACAGCATGGAAGACAAGATGCCTTGCAACCGTGAGAGAGATGGATGCTTCTGCTGTGGATCAGATCTAACGACCAAAGGTCAAATAAATGCTCACCTCCCTAAAGATAAGCATCCTGGGTTATTTATCACCTTGAAGAAGGCAGGAAGAGTCACTAATCCAATTGCTATAGGCTGGCTACAGATAAATTCCTGCCCTATGTTCATGCCTGCTTGCTATGTGACTTGCTTCCCCATTTGATCCTTGATTTAATCAATTTCACCTGAGCAATGGTGCTTGTAACCTTTTGGTTGACAATAGTTTTGTCCCATCCCATGCCCATCTAGCAAGTTCCCACATTTTCTGCCTTAGATCCACTTCACCTCATGGTTGTACTTTATTAAAATCCCCAGAAAAGGCAGATTCCTTGGCAACCCTCTCAGGTATTTTTCTGTGTCTATCTTGGACAGAAGTTTTGTTACCCCCAATAAATATATTCTGCTCTTTAAAAAAATAAAAATAATAAATCATTGGTCTGACTACTCCTAGATTTTCTAAATCATCAAAGCTACACTTCCATCACTAGTTATATATGTCAAAATATAAATACACAAACCCAGATTTATAAGATTATTCATTTTAAGTATGACAGTGTATAGGATTTATTATCAAGTTCATTCAAGTGCCCAGTAAGCACATAGTAAATTTTTAGTTTAGACCAGTAGATAATGTCACATTAGGTATTGTCTCATTAGAACTCAAAATAAGTAATGTTTTGCAATGTTTATTATACCTTATAGTTTTAATAGATATTTATAGCAAAATGGCCAATATTGAGACAGTCTGTGCAGAGTTGTGTCTGCTGAATATCTTGAAGGAATATCATGGCATTCGTTTTTACCTTTATAATTTATATGATGAAAATATCAGTCTATGTGAGAATACTGAGTTATTTATTCTTATATCTTTTGTTTCCACATTTTTAAAAATTCTTTAATAAATCAACACAAATATGTTTTATTCACTTGGCATGAAATAGGCATAAAGACAGAGGACAATGTAGAATTCTCCAGAGATCTAATTGCACAACTTTCATCATTTGTATAAAAGTGAAAACTTAACAGTCATCATTGATTGCCTCTCTGTAGATTGTGGTTAAAATTTAACTTCAGTTTATGAAAGCATGAGTTTAAAATACTAGAGTAATGAACAATTTCTAACTTGTACAGAAATATCTCCTTCTGAATATATACAAATAAGCCAGAAATGATTTCTGAGTTATTTTTTTTTTTAATTACCTCAAGTTTAACATCTCTGTGTGCTTTCCGGTGGTCAGTTTGTCTCCATATACAAAGGGAATACCTTCGGAAATGTATAAAGAAGCTGAGCATAAATATGATTACCTTGGGACTCAGAAAGAAAAAGCTAATTAGAGTTCATCAGCCAGAAAAACACAAAATGAAAGCTTCTGAGTCAATACTGAGCTATCAGAAAAGTGAACATAGTTTAGGAAAAAAGTGCTTCAGGTGTGGGAAGTGGAGATTTCGCTAATGGGATCAAATGAGAATTTTCGTATGTTGAGAAAGACGTCCACAAGTCAGCTCCTGAGAACTGCTTTGTAAGAGGTTTGGAGTAAAGCAAAATCTTTATCCCCAAAACAAAATCTGAATTTTTTCTCTGTACAGATTTTCTAGAGAGAAATTTTGTGCATCTTTATGCCTAACAAGGCCACAAGCATTCTGGCTCTTATGACAGCTGCCGGTCTTGGTCTAATAGGAAACAATCAGCATTCTCAGTGAGATACTTCATGTGATTCAGCTTCTGAGAGAAAATCTGTGAATATGGAGTCCTCAGGGCTCCTGACTGGGAGGAAGGCATCAGGCCCGACATTCCTTGGAAGGCAGCCAGTCAGCTTTCCTAGGGGACCCTAGTCTCGGTACAGACTCTCCATTTAAACTTCTTCAACAAGTAATACACATCCTTAGAATATTCAGAGGATATTTTAAAATCATAATTTCAAAAGTAACAGGCTAAGAAAGAGGTCAGGAGATTATGGTGGCCCAGAACAAGTAAGCTCAAGTGGAAACTCAACCGCAGTGGACTTCAGGAATATTTAAGGAGGGTACTCAGTAGAGAGGGGTATGGAAGAAACCAGGGAACACAGAAGAGAAGTAGACTGCACCTAGAGCTGCATATGTTGTTTACTTTAACTAGAACCCCTAATGTCTGAAGAATTTTTTTCCAAACTTTTAGTAATAATAAAAATTGGATTTGTATTTACTATTCAAGGCTCATCTTTTCCTCTTTTTTACCGACAAGCAAGCTGAACTTCCGAAAGGCCAAATAACTTGTCCACATCACGTAAGTCAGTGACGAGTGATATGCCCAAGTTTCATATTCAAATCATATGCATGCACCTTTATTCAATTTTTGCAGATATCAGTAATACTGTTTCACTCTCATTATTGTATAAAATTATATATTTATTGACATATCATTATTTGATATATTTAATTATAGAATATTTGTTGAGTACAGACTACATGATAGACATGATGAAATAGACATTGGGAAGAATAGGGAGTTTAAACATAGAGAGTGGAATCTAATTTTGGAGAGAAGCATTAATCAAGTACTTACATGAATTTCATACCACATGGCTATGAAATGCTGAGAAGACAGGCAGGAGCGCTCAGTGCTTGCAGTCGGAGCCTTGACCTGATCAGTGAAATTGGGGGAGGAGGATTTAAAGAAACAATCACTTGAACAGAGTGTTGTAGGGAAAGGCTGAATGGGATGAAGGGGGGACAACCATATGAGACGGTGAGATCCTAGGGGGCCAGGGAGCTCGGGAGTTGGAAAAGGCTCTTTGCGGCCACGGTGGAAGGAAGGAAGACTTTTTAAGGAACCACTTTTTAAGGAAAAAATGTTGAGTTCTGTTCTGTCAATGATGGGTTGGGGGCATGATTTGTGACCACCAAAATGCAATGTGAATTCCTTATCTGCAATTTACAGAAAAGTGCTGCATGAGAATTACAATTTTGGAATTTTTGTGTGAACAGGAAAGACAAATGCAACGAATATGATAAAATCTGTACAGACTCTAGCAAATGAAAATTGGAAGCATAGAATATGGCTTTGAAGAACTAGAGTTTTTATGCATGTATCCCTTAACTTACCTACCTAGAATCACAGCATTTAATGACATGTAAGGGAAAGTAGAAGAGGGAAATAGAAAATTGAAAAAAAAAAGATTTTTTGCTCAAAAAATAATAAATTATTAATAGTTGTAAGTGTTCAAATCTAGAAAAGTATATGATATTTGATTTGATATCTTATACTTGAGTTATTTTATGTATTTAGTACAGGGTCTACACAGTCTCACTACACAGGTTGAACTCATAGTGATCCTCCTGTTTTCAGCCTCCCAAATGTTGGGATTACAGGCACGTGCCACCATGCTCAGTCTCAATCACTGTCTCAGTGCACGCCCATGGGTAGGACTAGCACGGCATGCTGGGGATCGAATCTAGGTCCCTGCATCTGCCTAAGCAGGCTTTTTAATCTGCTGAGCTACCTGGCCAGCACTGAGTTATGTATTTTTTAAAAATGCCAATATTTCCTTTTAGCCTGATAATCCTGGAACATCCAGTTATACAGCAAAACCACCTTGATGAAAGGCTTATAATAAATTACTTTTTTCTTATGCTGGAGAACTTCCATTTTGATGAGTCACTGGTGACGACAACTGTCATTCATCTCCCTCTTCTTGGCTAATTTCAGAGCACATACAGAAAATGAAGGGACCTCTTTACCATCTGCAGACTCCTGTACCAGCCCCACGAAGATGGACTCATCATACAGTAAGACTGCTAAGCAGTGCCTGGAGGAGATATCCGGTAGGTGACCTAGTTAACGAATAGGTCCTATACCAGAATTTTTACAATTTCTCTGTCCGTCTTTTTGCTAAATCACACTTAGGATGTAGTTTTTGCACAGCTGTGGTTTGGGCTTCTTTTGCTTCAGAGGTGCTTAGATATGTGACTCTTCTGTTCAGGAAGAAGTAGCAGAGGCTACTCTGAAAAGAGAGGTGGCACTCCCAAAATTTGATTCTATAGACCATCTTGTCTTCAGTCAAATTGAATACAGTCAAGAAAACCTGGAGAAGCTATTGCTATTAGAGCAAATCTTGGATATTATTTGGACATTAGCAATATACTAAAACTCACGTGCTGATGTAAATTTTATGACTAATTCACGTCTGCTCTGACTTCAGGTGTATACCAGTTAGAACAGTTCTTATGGTGGCTCCAAATATATGTTTGGAAGAAATGTAGGAAAATATTTCATTATACCTAAGTAGGTAATGTGGGAAATAGATACCTGCACCAGATTTAAATTATCAGATTTTTAAGTGTACTAAACAGGTTATTTTAAGCTTCAGCCCAAAGTTTTTCATAACTCAGATAAGCCCAGGACTATATGGAAAATTTTTGGTATAACTGCATTATATAGATCTGTATTCATGAAGAACAAAGTAAGTTCTTATCAAAACATACTGCTTCTAAAAAGTGAGTTTAAGATTTTATCTGCTTCTAAGAATTCATGAAAGTAGAAGTATGTTTGTTATTCTAATAAACCCGGTTTACCCTTCCTGTAATTACAAAGAAAAAAAGAACTAAATAAATGAATTAATTTTAATAATTGCTGTACTACTCCAAAAATTCAAAATAAAACTGTTGTTCTGAAGCTCATGAAAATAATGCTATCACACTGTGGTTGGTTAAGAAACATCCGTGCTTCGGCAGTCCTACAACAAATGTTAGCAAATGTAGACATTTCAACAATATCCTCCAGGACATACTGACCACAATGACAGACAATGTTCTCAGAGTGCTTTTGGAATTAACATTAGTGATCACTAGACACCAGGGACTTTAAATGAAGAACATAAAGAAGCAATAGAAACTGTGATGAGAAGATATAGCTGTGGAGATTGTATGTGTTGATTTCTATATAGCTGGAGGACGTGGCTTTCTTTTAGCTCTACAAAGTGCCATGGCCAGAATGTTGCCGGGTATATTGTCACATAACAAAAGAGGCATATGCTTCCCATAGTTTTTTATTCATTCATACCTTCAATATGACTATGAAGTACCAGAGATCAAATCTCTAGCTGAGCAAAAAATAATTTCTATTATGTATTTCACAAGGAATATTGTTTTCTGAAATTAGTAAACACGGAATGGATCTGATTGGATTGAAAATCCACTTTAAACTTTTTGTAGTTCTTATTCTGTCTAGCATTTGTTTTTTTATGTTTCCATTTAATACATTTCTGTTTTAATAGACTGTGATAGTGAAATGTAAGCTAGATTTTTAATATAATCTTAGTGAATTATATAGAAAGAATAATATTATTTTGGACTAGTAATGAATTATTTATATAGAATCACAGTTTTGAAGAAATAAAACAGAAAATGAATCCTGCAGCACTGTATCTGATGGTGTCACTCTTATTGTTATCTATTTAAAGTTAGCCTATATTGCGGTAGAAAAATGCAACATTTGAATAGTGGGAAAGGGATACTGAGTTGTGGTCTGTAGGTTGCAAATTGATTGGAGGGTAAGCATCTCTTATCTAAACTCCGTAGGACCAGAAGTGTGTCAGACGTCAAACATGTTTGGATTTTGGAATATTTGCATACACAAAATATTGTGGGATAGGACCTGAAATTTAGTTGCTTGGTATACACTTTATTCATATAACCTGAAGCTAATTATATACAACAGCATTGATATACCTGTGTTTAAAACTATTTTTAAAGTCACAAATAATAATTGTACATATTTGTGTTATTACATACAAGGCATTTTGATATATGTATATATTTATGTTCCACTCTAACAACATGGCGAGAGCCTTTCATCTCAGTCTGGCTCCTCTACCATATGTCCTAAGTCTACTTTTTGATTCAACTTTTAGACCCACGTCTCTATGAAGCCATTCTCAAAGTTAATAACAACATCAATGCCAACATCACCAACTCCAAGAATTGACCTCAGTCTGCATCTTATTTCTTCTTGATTGATTGCCCTCCTCTGAGAAAGTTTTTCTTTTAGAATATGGTTTTCCAAACACCAAATTCCCTTGGTTTTCCTCAAATTTGATTGTTTGCTTCTTTTAGAGCTTCTTTTTACTTCTTATAACTGATGTATTTTTTTACTTCTTATGATCTAAATATCTGCCCCCTACCTTCTCTGCCTCTGCAAATTCTATTGGTGATTTAATGCTCCATCATGGCTTCTAGTCTAGTCATGAACCCTTGGCTTATGGTTGTTTCTGTTCTAATTGTCTCCCTTATTTCCTGGAATCAAATACTCAACTATTTAGAAGACCTCTACACCTGATCATCACTGACATTTCCAACCTGTTAAACCAAAACCTACACCTGTTGTTATTTTTAATTTTTTAAACTTGTCTTTTGTTATTACTGATTTACATTACCTAATGATTAAGTTCATCCTGCAGAGTGGGCACATGTAGAGAAAATAGCTTAGTTCATTTCTCAGTCCCTTTTTCTTTCCTCCCTCAGACCTCTCTCTATCTTAAATATTTCATTCCATCTAAACTTTTCATTTTGATCTTCTCCACGTTATTGGATGATAATTCCATCTTTCTACTTGCTTAGGGCTGAACTATTAGAACTGTTTGTGATACCTTCCTATTACTTACACCTGGCTCTTAATCCAATAGAGTATCTTAGGGCCAATGAGATAGTTCAGTGGACTAAGGGCCTGCTCAAGCAAACTCAGGGACTAAGGTTTGAGCCCCTGAACTGAAGGCCAGGCCAGCCCCACCTCCGGACACACTGAGATGACAACAGAGTCCAAGCGTGGTGGCACATGCCTGTAATCCCAGTGCTGAGGAGGCTGAAAACAAAAGGATCACTATGAGTCCGAGCTGTGCAGCGAGACCCTGTACCAAATTAAAAATAAATAAACAAACAAACAAAAAGAGTATATTGCTCCATCCTGAAGTATTGTTTGTTATCTGAACTTAGGAACAAATAGTATATCTATTGATCAATTTTGTGAGATAGTTTTCAGTGCTAGAACTCTTACGTTTTTCTCTCACTTTTTCAAAAATCAAATAAATTCAGATGATACTCTGAACTTACTGCATCTCACTGTAAGAACAAAAATATCAAATCATGTAAAGTAGCAAATAATTATATTTTCAAAATATATCCAGATTTCAGCTCTTTCTTTCCATCTCTATTTTTCTCAGTAGATGTATTTCATATGAAGGATATATGCACAGCTACTATTCAATAAATGCATGTAAAAGTGAAGTCTTTGCAATTGACATATACATATGAAAGCCATAGTGAAGGGAAACCCTAATAATTCTCAAGTGCCAAGAAGTTAGACTGTGGACAGGAAAGTTATCAGAGAAGACTTTGCCTCTGGAAGCATTCAGAAGGTAGTAATCAGAAGAAGTGAGAGTGAATAACACTCATCAGGAGGAATTCACCAAAATGGAAATTAAAAAAATTAATTTTGATGATACTTTCACTGAATAGTCAAAGAATTTGAGGATTAAAAAGTTTATTCATTCAAGAGAAGCAATATGTCAGTTCATCAATATGCTCTGATAAGCTGCAATTTTAAAAAATCATAAAAAATAGAAGAAATAATGTGAATAAGAGCATACTATTAGAGTAAATCTACAAACAAAAGAATCTTTTGAAAGTCTAGGGCTGGAGAGATACCTTGGTGGTCTAAGTGCCTGCCTGGCAAGCGCTAGGACCTGGATTCTATCCCTGCTAATGCCTGCAGTGCCAGCCCTGGAACCCTGGGCATGGTGGTGCAAATCTGTAATCCTACCACTTGGGAGTCTGAACTGCCCAGTGAGACCCTGTATCAAATAAACAAATAAATAAACAAAATTGCTTTTTAAAAAAGTGTAAGCCCATGAAGTCTTTCCTATATTAAGATACTTCCATTTTATTAGAGTCTCTATCCCTTCCACATCCCTCCTTCTTATTCTTACCTTTGTGATTGCTACCATATTCCAGCTACCAGGACAATGAAACACAAAACACTTGCACTTAATACTGGCTCCCAGCACAGACAGCCCTACAGAGTCACCAAGCAATTTCTGTATATTTAGTAAAACTCTTGAACAATGCTAGTTTAAATTTAGCACTTTGGTACAAGGTTAACAAATAGTAATATATGTACATATGAACTGTGATATATATGTGTATTTAAAACCCAGTGGTAGGCCAGGGAGATAGCTTATTGGCCTAAGTACCTTCCTGGTAAGTGTAAGGTCTTTAGTTCTATCCCTGGTAACAGGAAAAATAAAAAAATAAAAACAAAAATAAAACCCAATGGTAGCAATGATTTCAAATTCATTATTATCAAAAAGTTGGGGAAATTGTTAAGGAGAATATGTGTTTTATTGATAAAGGTGGCTTGTTATGTGCTATCTTTTGCTCCTCTGAAAGGTTTGAAACATAATTAATTCAGACTGGTCCTGCCTTACTTCTCATTTTAAAATTAAAAATTCTCTTAAACCAAACTACCATTACCACAGTTCTTAGATTCAAAAGCAATTAAATCTCCTCTGATAGAATATGTGGGAAGAAAAGCATTCTATATGTTGCAAAAATGAATTCTGGCCTCTGTACTGCTATTTACTTGTTTGAATTCTTCCTTTGTTCTCCTGTCTCTGGAGTGACTGTATGGTATTAATAAACTCAAAGAATTCTTGAAAGCAATGGTGAAGCTCTTCCTGTCTTTTATGTAATCATTGCCTTGGTATATGTCAGGTGCCGCAGAAGTTGGGAAAATAGAACTAAGTCAGTCTTTCTGTAGTAGTGAGGAACAAATAGATAAACTTCAAAACCATAAGTAAGTGAATAATTGACATTTGGGAGCAACTAAGTTATTTGTAAAGAGTAAAAAAGGTCTGAAAGGTAGACTAGTTGTATATGTTGTGGACTCATGGTATGCACAGAAACCAGGAAATAACATTCCAGGAAGAAATGACTTCAGAAAAACAAACTGAGAACAAATGCTACTTACCTAATTCCTTTCATTAGTTTGCTTTTATAGAACTTGCCATTCCCTAAATTCCGTAGGGTCTTTGTGGCTCATTGATTTAACCCAAAGTTTCACCATTATTGCAACCTTTGCATTCTTATTGCTCATGGTCAGTGTAAGGCCTCATGGGAAGTAATTATGTCTTGCTTCCCAAGGAAAGTGATTTTCATGATACATTTCACTGATGAAATTAGTCTTAGTTGGTAAAATACAGTTTTTATACATTTGAAATCTATGTAACTTGAAGAAGTCTGAAGATAATGCAAATATAAAAATACAAAATGACACGCAGTGATTCTAAAGGAGTCTGGGGGAATTTGGTGACCTGACTAATAACCCTGCCCTCACAGCAAACTGACCTTGAAATATTGGTATAGTTTTATCTGATTAATATCCACAGTCACATTTTCTGATAAAAGTACCTTGATTTTCCTTGAGGATTCTCCCTCTATTGTATGGCCAAATAAAATGGGTCCAAGTGGAGTCAACAACCCAATCCTTCCTTGACAGTTTCAGGAATGGACAAATGACTGAATTTATTTCAATCAGAACAAATGAAACTCAGTCTCAAGATTTTGCTAAGACTATTATGAAAGATGTTCTCTTCCCCCATTGGCCTGAAGCTGCTAAAATGGAAAGCTTGGCACTTATAGCCATTGCCTTCATCCTGCTGAAACAGGCAGAGGAAAGAGAATCTAAAGCAAGAGAGAACAAACCCGAAGTCATGGTAGGAAATGTCTGAGATCTGGAAAAGCCAACTCTGAAACTACTCCTTTCCAGCCTCTCTGTGATTTGGAAATATTACACAGTAAAAATCCCTTCTTGTGGTTTAAAAAATGTGAAAAAAAATCTCCATTGCATGAATCACAAGATACATGACATATAAACATATATAAAACAGGTAAAGAGCTCTCAGGACCCCCCAGACCCAGCCCAAGCCCAGGGCCAGTGAGTGTGTGGGAGAGCCTCCTGCTGCCCTGTGCCCACTGGACCTCTCCAGATAAAGCCCAGGAAAAACACATGAGTGAGACCCTCTGCCATGCTCTCAGGACCCCTCCAGCCCTCCGGAGGCCCCCCCAAGCCCACCAAATGAGAACTTCTGCCATCCTTTCTGGACCCCCCAGACCCAGCCCAAGCCAAAGCTGAGCAAGTGTGTGTGAGAGCTTCTGCATTCCCCTGTGCCCTCTGGACCCTCCAGAGCCAGACCATGCCTGGCCTACAAGGCTGGGATGAAACTCTGCAGCTGAAGTCCTTGCAGAGAGACTAGGGGCCAGAACCACCCAACTAATCCAGGAGCAAAATATCTTGCCAGAGGGGCAAAACAGGTTCATTTCCAAGGGCTGCAGCAGGAAGGAGCTGAGCACAACAGCTAGACCCAAGCCAGGCACAACACGAGGAACTCAAACTGAATAGATTTGCACCAGAATTTCAGTAGGTGCTAAGGTTATAACTGCACCAAAGCTGTACAACAAAGGTCAGAGGACAGTGCTATACAAAATGACAAAGAGAAGTAGCAAACTGCAATCTCAAGTTCCAAGGCCACCCAGAACAAATGGTGCTGGAAAAACTGGCTCTCTACATGCCGAAAACTCAAACTTGATCCAGGTCT
>NDGN011508899.1:333-11557 GCA_002564285.1 Tympanoctomys barrerae
CTGTGCCTGGGCTGGGACTGGTCCTGCTGGCGCAGAGTAGCAGGAAGCTCTCCCACAAGCTCACTGGACCTGGGCTAGGACTGGGTTTGGGGGTTCCCAGAACGTGGCAGAAATTCCTACTCGGTGGGCGGGGTAGGGATGTGCTGCCAAGTGGTGGGGAGCGTCCCAAGGGGGTGAAAGAGGGTCTGGCCCATGCTGCGTCTGGGCTGGGACTGGTCCCGCTGGCACAGGCTAGCAGGAAGCTCTCCCACACATTCAGGGAACGTGGTCTGGGTCTGGGTCTGGGGGTTCCTGGAACGCGGCAGAAATTCCATAGAGGGAAATTCTGAATGCATTATTTACTTTCAAATTATTCCCTTCTTGTACTTTCTTGATCTCTGTCTGTCTCCCTCTCTCTTCCTCTCTGTCTCTCTGCCTCTGTCTGTCCATCTGTCTGTCTGTCTCTTTTTTGTGTCTATCTGTCTGTCTCTTTCTGCTGTCTGTCTGCCTCTTTCTCTTTTTATCTACTTCTATTTTTCTCTCCCTACCTCTCTCTTTGGATCCTAATGGCAGCTAAATTGCTTTTCTTCCATACAGAATGAAGAGGAGGAGGAGGAAGAGAAGGGGGAGGAGAAGGGAGAGGAGGAAGAGGAGGAAATTGAATGCCTCTGTCTTGTTTATACATGGACAGAAACTGAAGGTTTCCCTCAAACTACTTTTAGAGCAGAGGTCCTCCTCTTTGTATGGAAACACAAAGATCCTGTGATGAGCATTCTCCTACTAAATGTTATTAATTTACTTGTCTTCCCAATGAGAATTTGAAGATCAAAGTTTAGCAAAGTATGGTTCAGTTAATATATACTATGAATTGAAGAGGCTTAATTACAAAGGAGTGACATTATTTTTATATGTAAGATTAGATTCATATTTAATATGCTGCCATCGTGGGAGTTTTAGCTAGAGAACTTTCTCTAATTTAGCAAAATTTCATACTTCACAGAGTGAAGGGCAGGCTTCTGAAGTGCAAAACGATTTTTCTATTCAGATTGATATGTTTTGTTCCCTTAGTATTCTGATCCAACATCTCAGGGAGGACACAAAACAGCATGTGTAATAGCTTTTGAGTGTAATGCTCTTATTAGCAAGGTTATAGATTAATACCTAAAGAAATATACTTTTTGGGTTCACAGCAAAAACTCACAACTAACCAGGGAGATTGTTCTAGAATAGTCTATCTTTATAAAGAGGTGTATGCTGACTCCATTGGTAAGTTCTTATCTTTACTTTATAAGACTGTTGAATATGGTTTCTTGTCTCCATGTTTATCAGCAGTGCTTATGCACCTTAAGTTCCCTTTGAAAAGTTTACTAGAATAATTCATGGTATGTGGGGTGTGTGTGTGTGTGTGTGTGTGTGTGTGTGTTGTATCTGTGTGCCCAAAAGGAGAATTATTGCTCGTAGTTTAACATGACAGTGGTGAGAATTTATGTATCCCTGCATGTGTTATGTATTTAAGCTTAGGTGCTGCTATAAACTGAGTGTGTCCCTAATTTCACATGTGGAAACCCAGCCCTTAGTGTGATGGCTTCAGGAGCAGGCTTTGAGCTTTTCTTCTTCAAAATAAAATAAAATTAAACAACAACAACAAGAAGAAGGAATAGGCTTTGGGAGGTGGTCTCATAGCATCAGAAACTCTGGGAGTGGGATTTATGTCCTCAGAAGGAACTGAAGAGACTAGAATTCTCCCTTTTTCCTGTGTGAGAACAATGAAAAGGTATCATTGAGGGCTGTGAAGAAGCCCTCAACACATGTCAAATTTGTCAGTGCCTTGATCTTAGACTTCCATGCCCCAGAACATGAGGATTGTATACATAGAAGGCATCTAGTGTATGACATTTTGTTATAGCTCCCTGAAGAGACTGATACATGTACCTAACCTAATTGTGGTCTTGTCTTACTTCATTTTCACTGGGGGGGGGGTTCTGAAATGACACACATCACACAGCTCTCAGAGAGTCCTCCCAGAACTGGCTACTGTTTTCAAATATACCCTCCTCAGGGGCCTGTCTATAGTGGTGTTTGGGTCATCCGAATGAACTGTGGTCTACACAGATTGGTGTGCTTCATCAATTTGTGTGTTTACACATGAGTAAGAATTAGTTTCCCTCTGTGCTGGAGCTGCCAGGTTGGGAAATGAAGGCATGTCTGCAGGAACAAGGAGCCTGACCTGCTCAGAGGTGGTAGATATAAAAAGGAGCAATGGCAGAGGGGGGTGCAGAGATGAAACAGGAGAAATTAGAAGCAAAGCAGAAACAATAGTGCACTGTATTCCAGATTCATGCCAAATGCTTACCAGACTCAAACTCTTATAGTCCTTAGCAATGCTATGCAAGTTCTATGATGATGCCTATTTTACAGGGAGGTTGAATAGCTCAATTACCAAGCTACCAATTGGTAGCCCTGGAATCCAAACCCAGCGTTTACCTGCACTACATTTGAAGCTCCAAGCCATATACGCTCCAGCAAAATACTGCCACTATCATCCTTTGGATGGATCTCTACTGTTATTAGTGCCTTAGAAAATGACAGCTTAAAGGATATGTCATGGAAGTACAGAATGTTTAGACTGGCCATAAATCCCAACTCAAGGAAGCCAGTACTGACATAGATCTGTGAGAATATTGATTAATTTCTCATTTTTCTCATTGTTCAACCTCATTTTCCTGTATGTGAATGAAAGTAATTATACGGTTGTGGTATTATCATTAGGATTAAATGAGATAATGCACGAGAAGTGCCTTGCTCAATAGTTGGCAGAAAGCAACTGTAGAAAAACAACTCCAACTTAATGACAATTAAAATGAGATGTTCCCAGATAACTACAAGCTCAAAATTTCCTCTCCCATTTGATTCTATGTGAGTAAATGATTGATAATCGTTCTTCATCATGTGGTTGTTTGAATAAGGGCCACAGAAGTTGTGAACTAAAATCAACACCAATAAAACTGAAAGAAAAGAAAATTATACAAGTGTCTTCTGAGTAATCTAACCCATCTCTGACTTCTCTGTAACAGCCAGAGTGTATAAGTAGCATCATTTAAATTGCTTTTTAAATCAAAATGATACTTTGCCATTTTTTAGAGAATGATTCTCTTTGTAAAGATTTCTGAGTGCATTGTTAAAATATTTTAAAAACTCACAGGGTGGATTCAAATTATGGCTTTCTCATGTCCCATTCTTTGTCTATGCAGCCCTGGCAAGTCCAAATATCCATGTGTCTCTTTCACATCATCAAACAAATATTTCTGGGCTCAAGTGGGTGGAAAGCACAATGTGTCTAGCATGGTGCCAGGCCCTTAGGACAGATTCTGTGATAACTAATTTTCCTTTGCCATTACCTTCAAAATGAGACAAAATCTACTCAGAGAGGGCTATATTTTGTATTCTTTCTACAAAGCAAAAGCATGTGGGAGATGCTTCAATATCTGGGTATCCTGTTTGTTGTATCGGTCTGAGATGAGTCTTAAGATCCTCTCCCTTGCTTTCTTTAAGACTGATGGTTCCAGAGCATGAACTGAAATTTTAGTTGTAGGTTTATGATTTTTATAAAGGGAACCTTTCAAAGATGAGAGGAAACATGTCTCGAAGCTAGCTAGCTCTAATGCACTAGGGAAGGTGTTGTCATGCCCAAGGCAAACTTCTAGGGCCACCTTTGCGGCTCAGAGATCTAAGAGTCAGGGACAGGCTGCCAAGAGAGCTGGACTGGAGAGCATACATTCAGCTTCTTCCAGCCCTGGAAAGTGGTCGACCCAGCCCAAGCATATTGTTGGTGTTTTATTAAAAGGGTTGATTTGGGGAATGTTGTGTTTGCCATGCGGTGTCATGCCTCGAAGCCTTGGTTTTCAGCCTTTATTTATGTGCCTAATTGTTGCTATGGAAATTCAATATTTAAAGAGGTAATTATTGCTGATCTTGTTGCATGTGTCCGTTTCTGATGTCCAGCTGTTAGCTCTTTAGCTCCAGTCTAGCAGATTAATTACTGCTATTGATTACTTTGAGCTTCTCCTTCACACCTGCAGTCTGTGTAATTAGCTGGTGGCCTCCTCTGAAAATTAGGAGCAGTTTCATTCTGGCACTTTGCCATTTCCCAGCCATGTGCACTGCACTGATGAACAAAAGCAAATCTATTTTAAATAGAGATATCTGGGTAATGAACTCTTTGTGTTTTTGAACTATCCGTGGATAATTCAAATTACCCTCTGTTAGCAAATATTGTACCTCATTTGATGACTATCTGCAAAGAAAGTACTCCAAAACACTGGTTTTTATTCCCATTTCCACCTTGCAGAAATTTGCTCCTGTGTGTGGTTTAAAAAAATCAAAACAACTTTCTAATTCTGCTGCTGAGAGTATTGGGGTACTGAAATAGGTTTCTTAATGGAGCCCTGTGGAAGCAGCCGAACCTGCACTCCTGAGTATCCAAGCATCCAGGTATCAGTGCTTTTCCTTTCTTTGGGTTCATATTTCTGCTCAGAGACACGCCTCACCATCCTTGGGAATCACTGCTGTGTTTAGGGAATAAAAGTTCCCTATTAAAAATAATTTAGTCAGAGGTATGAAAGCAGCATGAGTGGAGTCTTTCCTTTCTTCTTCCTAACTTCATTTCGGTGAGCAAGTTGTTTCTCCTGTGTGCTCATTGCAAGGCAAGTCTGGCGTTGTCAAACATAGCATCTAGAGCTCTGTGTTTGACGTCCTGTGGTAATGCTGTCTCATCTGTCGTAGGCTACAGCCACACACACAGGGAATATGCGTTGGTAGAGGAAATGGGCGTGGACTTCCCAAGTAATGGCATGCAGTGATTTCTACCATGGCCAGCTGTTCCTTTCCATGCCAAGATGGTCTGACTAATGTTCCCTTTAGCTGTTTAACTTGTGCTGAGTTATTATCCTAAGGGTTATTGCTTATTGTTGGAAAAGATAGTGTTTTTGTCTTGCCTATCGCATGCATCTGCCAAGTGACATTTGATGCTTCAAGTGGGTAAGTATGTCCCAAAGCCCACTCACCACATGGAAGGAAAAAAGTTCAGAATGTTATCACTCGTCAGAATGACGGAAGTATCATTCCACTTATGTCAAGCACAGATGTTGGGTTGGATCATGTCAGTGTGGAGATGCTCAATCCACTCCAAGACAGCCTCTTTGGGGTCAAGAGAATAGGACCCTGTGAGGTTCAGGGCATCAGGTGGGAGATAAGTATTTAGTGGAAGAGCAAAAAGAGTAGCGGCATTCACTCGTCGACTCAATGAAGCTTTGGGACATCTAATGGGGAGGCTGAACAACGGCCCTTTGACCAGAAGGTCCCCAGCTGGAATCTCATCATTTCTACTGTTTCCAGATTAAAATTTAAATTGTGTGCTGCCATTTGGAGGCCTTCTGGGCAGGGTCTCACAGAGTCACCAGTTATTAGGAAAGCCTCCTATTAGCACAACCCTAAAAGCTATTTGAACAGCAGCCTAATGTGATTGTGATTTCCAAGGACCATTTGCTGTTATTGCAGCTCTGCTCGGATATGAATGGAAGCAGCTAAGTGAAGTCGCCTTCTCACAGTACCGGAGAGGAGGATCAGAGGCACCAGAGAAAGAATGAGCTGCTCGTAAATGTAAATCCACCCCAAATAAATGATCTCTTGTTTCCATCGTTTGGACAAGGTCATCTCTAATTCTGGCAAGTAACAACACACACTTTCCCTAACAGGAGAGTAAACTTCAGAAACTCATATTAACTATGATTTTGAGTCAGCTAGAAATAGGAACATTTTGAAAGCATAATTTTGAAGAGCTACTACAGGAAGACGCAAAGGGATAGTTTCACATGATATTCTTTACTTATGGCCTGTCTTGGCGTAGATGGTTTTTCTATGAATGCCACCACAAAATTAAACCTGGGTACCTAATGTACATGTGACCACACATGATGGATTTGTCATGAAGTCAAGCATGTCACAGATCTCTGGTGTGTGCATCTCTTTAGCCTTTGGTTTTTCAGCCATAGGAGAAAAGAAATGATAAGATATCTAGTTACATTTTTAAACAGAATTTTAAAAGGCAGTTAAGTTTTTTAAAATCATGATGAATATAGGAGTATTTAACATTTTATTATTTCACCTTTGAATGCACTAAAAGATAATTTAAAAGCTAATTGAAAAATCATCTAGTGAGTAATACAAATAGTATAACTGGTATGTCTGGGGTGCTTATTAGGTGTCAGAGCACGTGCTAAGTGCTTTGGATGCATATTTCATTTCACTTCATTTTTAGTTTTATTTTGAGGCAAGATTTCATTATGTTGCCCAGGTTGGAATTGAGCTCCTGAGCTAAAGTGATTCTTTGGCTTTATTATTCTGACTCTACTACAGGTATATGCCACGGCACCCAGGTTACATCAGTTATTTTGATGCTTACAGGGAATCTGCACTGTTGGATCTACTGCTCTTGAGATCTCACAGAGGAGAGCATTGGAGCTTGGTGCATGTAGAACTTGACTGTGGTTATGTCTAGTAAGTGACTTCATTCTACTGAGCCAGAACTCTACTGACATCTCTCTCCTGCCCCCGGCTGTATAGGCTTGGTGGCATTTGCTCAACTTACACAGATTACTGTTTGAATTAATCCTGTGAAATATCCACTTGTAAGCCCTGTTCTCCGAAGAGTTCCAAGATGTTATTACTTTTTCTGTGAGTAGAAAGCTTACTGAAATGATGTGGGAACAGAGCAGACCTTGTCCTCATCCATTCTCATGTGGGAAAGCCTTTTGCTAGGAAAACACAGATTATCATTGATTCCATTGTGGAAGATATAGGAAATATTTTCCCAAATGTCACTTTCTTTTTGGTTATGTACCAGTACTTTCGTTTTGCTATCATGCCTGAAAAATTCACTTGAATGAAACAGTCGGATTGATGTCTCTATTTACATACAACACATTCATATATATGGAATGAGTTTTTGCACATATATGCATACATATATAGACTTTTATGTATTTGTAGACTCACACACACACATACACACACATACACACACTATGTTTATAAGATGTTTTAGGTCAGGACCTTTGAGAGAAGCAGAAGTCAAATCTTCTAGGTGCCACACATGTGTAAACTCCTTTAGACTTGATGAAAATATCTTCATTTTTCAATCACAAATTGTTGTTCAGAGAAAGATTATTTTATATTTCTAGCACTCATTATATAGCCTTCAAAAAATTCTCCTGCAAAAAGAGAAATCAGATTTTTTTCCTTTTCTGTAACTACTAATGTCCCATCTCTAGCATCAAGTCTCATTCTAATGAGCTGAAACTACATTAACAAAATCTTCGGCAGATAAATTGGCTCAACCTTGGTTTGATGATCCTGCTTAGGACATTCAAAATTAATTTTGTTTTGCTACGAGCTAATTTATGATTTTGTGTTTATTCACAAACTGTTCAATATACAAAGCAGTAGGAGACAAAGTAATGAATTATTCTACCTTCCTCCTCACGCTCTCAGATACTCGTGGCAGCAAGGGAGGGAGGGGAACAGGAAAGAAAGACTTTTGATGTGAGATGCCTGATTATTCTCCGGTCATATCAGGCAGTCTTTAGCTGACATAAACACACACACAGACACTTGAGGAGATGCTAATTACTATAATAAACTTTTAGCTTATTGATTGCCATTACAATTTTCTTTACCAAACTTTTTTTTTTTCTTCTCTTCCTTCCTCCCTTCATTTTCTTCTTTTCTTTCCCTCTTTTTCTTGATTCTTCCTTTCTTTTGCCTTTTTTCTTTCTAGATGAGACCTGGATAAACATCATCATGAAAGTCCCTTCCTTTGTAGTGGACATTACCTGGCAGCTTGATAAAAGTGTAATATTTTAACAGATGTGACGAACCTCTTTTCTGTGGCAAAGGTTCATAATTGATCTGTACAATTTGAGAGAGAAGAGAAAAATCTGAACATTTTAAAGTAATTTACAGCCCCCTGGCACACTTGGTGAGTTTTTAATGAGCTTCTCTGGTTCCACAGGTAGTGAAAGTTTTCTCCGCTGAAACGTAGGGCAAGTTGTCAAGAGGTCCTGCGGGGTAGCGCACTGGAAGGCGGTCAGCCAGGGAGCGGAGTGGTGGGAGGTGTCGCGTGGCACATGAAGGCTGCTCTGCCTTTGCAAAGTGGTAGAAAGGAGAGCCCAAGAGAAAGCTGCTCCTTCACAATTCCCTCTCCCTTTCTCGCCTTATTAACGCTGCTTTTCTTATAGTTCCCTCTGTTATTTCTTTCTTTTCTGCATTTTGCAGCCTAAAATGTAATTGCAATCCCTGCTGCTTTTGTTCCCAAATTAAGAATATGAAACGTTCCTTTTAATACATAGCCCCAAATTTCCAGGCTTCTGTTTCATAAGCCTTATATTTTAAAATCTGCTCTTCTAAGGGCATGCTGAAGTCACCTTCTGCTCCCCATCAGGACTGTCGATATTATAGTGTGAGACAGGTTAATCTTGCTGTGTTGCAAACGATCATACTCCTTGTGAGTCTGCGATTCTTTCAGTTTTTGCTGTTCCGACTCCTGTAAAGGACTAAATATCCACCAGTGTCATCTGTCCCTGTCATCAGTACTTTGCATTTACTAAAGTCCCAGATTTTCTAGTGTTCTTGTTTTTATCACTTGGACAGTAAGTACTGACCATGGAAAAATGAGGCTGTATCAGCCATTTTGAAATAAACTGTTTACTCACGCAGGAAGGAAAGCAGTTCTACACGGTGTAATTCTTTTGTTGCGTGGCTTATGCATCCTAGCAAGCTCCTATGTTAGACAGGATTGTTTAAAACACCTGCTTCATTCCAGCCACAGCAGTCTGGATGGTGCACTTGTGTGGAATCAGTCATAAAATCCACTGCTAACTGGATGTCATAGGTATAAGGATGTTCAAAAGGTATGGTGTGTTTTTAAATAAAAAATTACAATAAAAATAGTTTGTCATTAATCCCATTCCAAATACCTCCCCTCCCCCCCCCCGTCCCTTTGAAACACTTATCCCTTTGCTTGTGCCATTTCCAGGAGCAGCTCTAGAAATCCTCTTTCATGAGTATCTTTATGAAGTACAATAAAATAAGAGGCGAGTGATGCTGCTGGGTGACAGCCCACAGAAAGGCTTGTGAGCACAAAATCTGCTGCTGTGCAACTTCTGACTCTTTTCCAAAGTAAAAATGGCCACGAAAGGTAAATAGTTTGAGTATCAATTGAGGCTATCAAGGCATCTGTGACAACCCAACTGAAGACGTTCACGAAAGATGACTTCCAGTACTGGGGCAGAGAGTGGCAAGCGTGTGGAATGGGTGTATTTGAAGTGAGGGGGAGGATTTTGAGGGAGGTTTGTGGCAATATGTCTTTTTACTGTAATGAATTTTAAAATATAACCATTCACTAAACTTGTCACCATTCTCCGTAGTTGACAAGGTTGAGAAGAACTAGAGGAAAGTGGGGATGTTCAAAACGCAGGACACTTGCTGAAGCAGTTCTTTTTTGTTTTGCTTTGTGTTAGGGGACGTTTCCAAGGTGGTGTTTGTTGCTATGGTTCTACAGCAGCTGGGTAGGGCTCTTGTGGGTCTGGATTGATCCTGCCATTTGCATGAAGCTTCTGGAAAGAGTCGTCCTCGGTCGGTCAGAGGAGCACAGAGCCTGAGACATCTTTCAGTACTGACAGTTCTGTGCATGGTGAGAGACTTGAAGGAGCAGAGTTTGCTGGGTCAACATGCATCTGTCCCTTGTCCTGCCATCGCAGTGCAGTGCCACAGCCCACACTTCTAGGAGGCAAGGCTAGAAGAGAATGGAGGCTGTTTCTCACGGAGTCTTGGATGACAGCAGAACGTCTGAGATTTTCCCTTACATGCCCCAAACTGGGACTCCTGCAGATTTTCATGATTATACTTTTATGCATATCTAAAAGAAAAAAAACCCTCAAATTTGAATTGAGAGTTACTTCAGTGATTTCTATTAAGAAAACTAATGAATGTGGAGCCAAATTACAGGCTAAAAATGTTTATTTAAAATAAAAACTCCCAGGATACTACCTGAAAGCTAACATGACATATTTAGATGTGGTCTTTAAAATAGCCTGTGTTTAAATTTAGTAATGCAATATACCAGCTATTTAAAGACACAGTCAGGGAATGGTTATTTGTGTTTAACAAATTTGGCCCCTGAAAAGGCTGTGTAGCATGAATGTTATTTTGTGTAGAAGGAAAAAATATATTCTTAACTCTAAAGCCTATTGAAGAGAATTTGAACTTTTATTTATCTGGAAGTGTTCTCAGAATTTTTGCAATATGTGACAATTAATCAAGCACAAGTTACTCTACTAAATTTATGAAATGTATGCGGAATATACATTTAAAAACTTAGATATTGTTCTATTTATATAATTGTATATTTGAAAAGATAATGATATTTTGGGTGTGGGTAAAGTTACAGAGCGGGCTCCCCTGCCCCCTCCCCACTTCCCTCCTTCCTGTCCTCCCTTGTGCCTGTCTCCTTGCTCCCTCCTTCCCTTCCCCTGTCCTCCCTGACCCTGCTCCTTTCTTCTCTTTGCTGTTGTGTCCTCTGTCCTCCTGCTCTCCCCTCTGCCCTTCTTTTCTCTCTGCTCTGTTCTCATCCCTCTGTAAGCTTTGGCGGAATGCCTGCTCAGAGCCAGGCACCAGGCTGCGGAGAAGCACATCCAGTTTCCAGCCTACATCAGCTACCATCTGCTTAACCTCTTAACCTGGGAACCTAAAAAGTCATTCTTAATTCCTTTCCCCCAGTTTATACAACCATCTGAATGTTTGCCAAATCTCTATCTAAAATCCATAACCCAGATCTGTCTTTCCAGTCGACTGCCACCTCTACCCCCTCAAGGCCACAACCACTCTTTGTCTCATCTGCTACAGCAATGGCCTTCCTAACCAATCTTCCTCTAGTACAGTGACCGCAAACCTTCACGAGACAAGTGCCAAGACTACCTGCAACCCCAAACTCATTTATCACAATACATCAACACTGCAATTAAACCTGAATAAAACACTGAGATTTCACTTAAAAAAAACAACTCATACATGAACACCTTTTGTCTTAAAAGAAAAACAAAGAACATGGATGCCATAGGTTTACCACTCCTGTGTAGTAGCTAAAGCGATGTTTAAAAAAATGAAGCACATCAGATGATTTTGGTCATTT
>NDGN011508903.1:3723-18314 GCA_002564285.1 Tympanoctomys barrerae
TAAGCACTTCCCTGGCAAGTGCAAGGGCCTGAGTTCAATCCCTGGTTCTGCCAAAAAAAAAATTATATATTCACCATAATTGCATAAATAAAATAAAAATTGATTAAAAACCCCAAAGTGCAACATAAAACTATAAAATGTTAAAACAAAAATGGGAGAACATCATTATAGAGAAAATTTCTGAGACCTGACACCAACAGTATAATCCATAAAATGAGAAAACAATAAATCAGCTTTCATTAAAGTTTAAAATGGTAAAAATTATAAAAACTGAGCCAAATAAAAACCTAATTTAAAAATAGGCCAAAAAATAAATAAATAAAGGAGGAGGTCAGCAAGATAGCTCAGCAGTCTAAAGCGCCTGCTTAGGCAGCCTCAGGGACCGACGTTCAATCCCCAGCACCACATGTCATGTCAGTCCCACCCTCAGGGTGGGCTGAACTGGCCAAAAAAAAAAAAAAATATATATATATATATATATATATATATATATATATATATAGTAGGTGAAGGCTTAAATAGATGCTTGATCAAAGATAATTCACGTGATGAACATTTACACATAAAAGCGTTCAATAGCATTAGTTGGTCGGGAAAGCCCTGCAAAGCCGCGTGGCGTTTATTACAGCCGCTCAAATGGCCAGATTTCAGTGTCAGGACATGAGGCACTCCTGAGGATGTGTAACTGGTACACTTCACTGCTGGAAACATAAAATGACACAGCCAGTTTGAAAAACAATTTGATAATTTTCTAATAAAACCCACGCACCTACTCTATCCCATCCCAGAACATTTATCCTAGAAAGTTCTTAAAAAAAAAATTATGGTCGCACAAAAACCTGTGCCTCAGTGTTGATAGCGGCCTTCTTCGTAATGGGCCCACACGAAAGCAGAGAGTTGGGCAGTGTGTAAAAACAGAAAGTATTAAACACAAGGAAAGCGCTTTTGAAAATGACTTCAATTCTCCCATTCCCCCGTCCATTAGTGAAAGTGTGCCATTCAGCCTTTATGGCGCAGTTGGCAAGTGATTTGGTCCTTGCCTCATTTTACCCATATGCAGAGTGGGAGAGTGTCCTGGCAGAGGGGCCCGCGTGCTGAAGGCCCGGGGCACCCAAGTTACAGCTCAGGTCAGACCCTTGAATGCCCGCATTGCGCAGCGTCGTCACCTTATGTCCTAAAGCCAAATATATTTTTTTACTCATGTCACTGTTTGAACACCGGTGAAGAACATCACAGAAGCTCATAATTAGGGGAATTTGAAATGTGTAAGGTTTGAAAAAATACCAATGTAACAGAAAAACGAAAATGTAAAAGAGATTACTTTTCTTGTGCTCTCTTTCTAAAGTTTGAAAACCCACATCAAAGAATGAAAGGCAATCTAATCGCACGTGGCAGGGTTTCAAGGCTATTACAAAGGCACGTGGGGGCGGCAGTAGGACCTGCCGGCAGTCCCTTTGGAAGATAAAGATAACCATGAAATGCAGCCCTTTCTGCCCCACCCGAGAGCCGCTGTGAGGCTGGAAAAGCCTAGAGCGGGGCTTCCGCAGGGACTAAAGTGTGTGCTGGTCACTGTCCCCTAGACTGTGCGTTTCACTGCAGATAAGGTCATGCGCATTGAAATAAGAACAAGAGCTCCCTTAACATGTGTCACTGTAGTGTTGTCATTGCAAGATACAGAGGGGTGCGTGCAGGGGTCCTGCTGGCTGCGAGCACCTAAGGTGCGGCCACTTACTGTTCCATAAAAACATTATGAATGTGCAGAGTCTGTATGGAGGATCATTTAGTAAATATGTTTATTTCTTGATGACATGTCTTACACTATTACTTTCCATAAACTGGTAAGGATGATATTCAGCGCTGTTAAGCAACGTGCTCCAAATAGTTGCATTCACGGAGCAAGAACTGAAGGGGCACAGAATTTCCGTGTTGCCACAGACTACAGGGCAGCTCTTGCAAGCATAGTTTATATACTGTAAAGATCACCTGCCGACTACAGCGTCATGCTCTCTTTTGAAGGCCTTTCCGTTTCCTCTGTGTTGGTCTTATTACAAGGTGAAATACGCTGGAACATCTGAAAGTATATTTTATTAGTTCTGAGTTTAGAAGGTGTTAATATTGTCTAACATAAGGAACCAGCCTGTAGGAAGTGCAAAGAAACTCAGCTCTGAAGCCTCTAAAGAAACAGCCATCCCGTGTGAAGTGTTTCTTGGCTTCAGAGCACGTACGACTTTGTTTCCTTGTTAACATTATTAAAGTGATAAGAGCAAAACCTTGTAAATTAACTATTCTATTGCATTACATTTTCTGCAGTGTTGGGATTTTGTATTATTCCAACTGCTGAAGCAATCGCACCATGTTTGGTTTTTCAGCTTAATCTGGTTCCCCCCTACCCTTAATTGAAACTTAAAGTTCTCAAAGACAAAAGCGAACAAAGAGCACCAGCCCCATCCATGCTGTGAAGCCAGGCAGGAAGCTTAGCTACTTCCCATGACAGCATACTTCATAAATGTGTTTCTGAAACCCTTAAGGTAAGACTTTAAAAAAAAAAATTGGACAATTGTCAAGGATGGTTGATTTTTAAGGCTTAAGTACCTGAGCAGTATTCATTTAAAATAACATATGAGCCTCAATCAGAATGATCTGAGCTAAGCAAACGGCCACTTTGTCCTTCCCTTTCCAGCGAGTTCTGAGATGGTACAACATCTGTGAAGGGGGACATTTCTTTGATCAGAGTTCTTTATTCTTTTACCAATTCAAGCCTAGTGGAAACCTTCTTCTAGGAAACTTTCTGGGTTAGTCCAACATTTTTTCCCTCACTCATCAAAATAGCAAGCTACCAGGAAAGTGTATACAGTAAAGGTATGACTTAGGTTTAGGGATCAGATATTTTGGTCAGAAGAACAAATATCCCCTCAGGTGCATTCCTGTGAAGCCAAGGGCTTGGGTTCCTTGGGTGTGACCTTTGACAACCTAGTGCTAGCTCTCTGCTGTGGTAAAATCTCTGGGAATGAAGAGCCCAAATTTGGGTCATTTGCTTTTCTTGGCTGGGCTTATTCTGTGGGATCCTGCCTTCCAAACATGACTGACCTTCCCAAAGAATTTTAAATATGCTTGGGGAATCCCTGGACAGTGTTTTCCTAGGTGCACAGACTGTGGGACTGTCTGATTCAGTCAGTCTGGTCCACTCTCTCCACCATGGCTGTTCTTCAGAGAAATCTCCGGGGTCCCTAACTCTTCTTTGTCTTCTTGGCTTATTTATGCCTCTGGTTAAAATGAACATTTTCAGAAACAACTTTCTTTCCGTATTTATTCTCTCTTTCCCTTACAGCTTTTATTCAGCTGTTGTGGCACATTAACCTAGTGGGTTCGACTCATGAAAAGATACAACCGTGATGCTTAAATGGTATCTAAATCCATGAGCAGGCATTTTTAATCGCTCTCACAAATGTTTTAAATTTATTCCAAAATAATGCTGACCTCTTCATAAGTGGTTGTGTTCCAGAACTGAGCTTGGTTTGGTTTTTACTGACTTGTTGATTTAGGGACCAGCTGCTTCCTAGGAAACTGATCAACAGCTAGAAAAGCAGATCATAAATGTGTCAGATATCTGCATAGGAATCAGGAAAGTTGATTTGTCCTGTGATCCAATTTGGTTTCAAGGTTGGTGCCACTTGACATTATTGTCTCTAGAAAAATCTGTAGCATCCCTGAAGATAATTTGCACACGTACAAGTGCGTAGGCTGAGTGGTCATCCTTTCACTTGATGTCTTTCTTCCTCAACATTATGTTTTTAGCCTCTACTGTATCCCTAACCCTCTATAACTCAGAAAGGGTTGGGGGCACCAGAATATGCCAATGCTGTGGTTTGTTTAAGAAGTAGACAGAAATAGCATCAATATGATAAAACAGTTTGGAAAGACAGGAGCACAGCTGCAGAAGTGCTAGGTGAAGGCGTACAGTAGAGACCAGAAGAGCAAAAGAAAGGACTTGTGGACAGCAGAGACGGTGTGAGGGAGGAGGATGTGCAACAGGTGACCTCTGAGCTCAGACGTCAAGGGCAAATTAGCGTCCACCCGAAGAAAGGGAGCAGGTAGCTGTGAAAGGCTGCAACTTTGGGAAGGACAGAAAAGAACAAAATCAAAGGCTGAGAACGAGAGATTAAATATTTTTATTTCAGCTATAATACTATTTCTTAGAAGGGTGTTGGAGAACAGTTAAAGGATGGAGAAATAGTTTGAACACGTCACTTATTCTCTTGCCCAATTCTTCATTTTTCCACTGACTGGATAGCTCATTGCTTCCTGGGATACTGGGGTGGCTCTTTCTCAGCCCCTGGATGCTACAACTAGAATGAAATACCCAGAAAGTGTGGAAATTTCATAGTAATATTTTGAAAGGAAGAAATAATTAGAGTGAAAGAAAATTTTATTGGTTGTATTTTGTTTTAGTTGTGACCTGAAAGAAAAAAATAGCCCTAAGAAAAAAAGCTATAATTACTTCCTTTTCTAAATTTATCCTTAGTTCTATATTGTCTGATTTTCTCATAGATAAGATTTGATTGAAAAAATGCATGTTTAAGTTTTAAAATTTTTGTTATAATAAAAACACACGCTGTTAACAGTCTTCAACATAGTCCTTGTGGTGCTGAGCACGCCTACCCCGTGGTCCCTGCCACTTCCTGAAGCAGTTCTAGATGTACTCTTCTGTGAGTCTCTTTGGTCATGCCGTTGTGGCTGCTGTAGTGTCCTGAAATGATCCAAAACATTTACCTTTTGTGGCTTTTTTTTTCCTGTGGTACCAGGGATCAAACTCAGGACCTTGCACTTGCCAGGGAAGCACTTACTCCACTGAGCTATCTCCCCAGCTGGCCATTTTTGACTTTGGGGAAGAGGCAGACGTCTCATAGGGCCAGATTCAGTGAACAAGATGCGTAAGGACACACTATAATGTTTTTTATTTGACAGAAATTACTGTAAACATTTATACAACAAAGTGTGATCATAAAATATGGTAAAGGTTTACATTAAAAAAATTACAGTAAAAGGCACATTGCCAAAATTTCCCCTCAGAATATTCTACCCTGCTTTGAGTCCATTTATCCCATTATTCTTGGCAGTGTATCTTTTACTATAATAAGCTTTTTTCTAATTGAAATATTCTCTACCTCTTTTGATCATGGCTTATCCGAGTGATTCTAAAATCATGTCCTCAGGACCAGCGTTGTCAACATTAGCTGTGATCCTGCTAAAAACGCAAGTCGTTAGGTCCTCTCACAGACCCTCTGAGTCAGGGACTCAGTTTTGGGCCCAGCAATGTACTTTTGACCCTCCTTTTGGATTCTTTGGAAAGTTAGAGAACCACCAGCCCATGTTGCCACGATTTTTTTCTATGAGGCATTTCATCCTATCTCCTCTGTAACTAAACTTTGTACCTATGTTCTGTTTAAATATCTATCAAATCCCCTATGGACACTGATCGTTTGTGCTTAACAGCTCTCTGGAGGGTGAGTGGCATGTGATTAGCTGAGTGTTGGAATGACATGACTTCATCCTTCTTGGTATGTCCACACACGTACACACACACCACACACACACACACACACACACACACACACACATAGAGGTACCCATTAAATCAACACCATAATGAAGAGCGGGGCCTCACCTGAGAGCTGCTGTCTGCCCCCCACTCCCACAGTCCTTCTGTGTTTCTCACTGAGGTGTTTGACCTCCCGGCAACCACTCACTGCTTTCTGCCTTTACTGTGAAGTTTCCTCCACTTCTGTACAAGCAAATCACACACTTTCAGCCCGCTTCATTTCACTCAGCGTAATTATTTTCCTGCATATCCACAGTGCCGCACAGATCCGTACTTTATTCCTTTTTATTACTGAGGACAGTGGATTGCATGGATAAAACACAGTGCATTTCCTCAGGAACCTGTCAGTAGGTGTGTCCCATTTGGGCTGTTAAAAATGAATCTGCTAAGAACATTTGTGTACGTGTTTCCGTGTGCATGTAGTGGGGTTTCCTTTCTCTTCAGTTGAAACCTAGGAGTGGGTCACATGTTGGGTGTGTGACAGTCTCTTAGAAAGTTAAGCTTTTCCAAGCATTTGTACAATTTCATGTACTCTACAGTGTTCCGGAGTTCCGGGTACACTATGCCCTTAGTATATTTAGGCTTTTTTATAAAGTGCCTTCATTAGTCTGTGCTTGCAGCTCATGAGATGACGCCCCTGCGGAGGAGCTGGTGCTCAAGTGCGGCATGCCCTCGCTGTTTTCTCCTGCCCTCCATCCTCCAGGTCTTGGCTCCCTCCCCGATGCACCAGGCTCTGGCTCACCCTTTCTGACTTAAGCTTTTTAATGGTGTTTATGCTGACACGTGTGGGAGAGCTTCTCACTGTGGTCTGCAGTTTGCATTCTCCTAACGATGCAGGATACTGAGCATTTTTCCTGAGTGTATTTGTTATTCCTGTATGCTATGCAGCTGAGACACCTAGTGATCTTCCTGTTTTTAGCCTCCCCAGCGGTGGCGTTACAGGCATGCACCACCGCGCCCAGTCTCGGTGGCCAGCCCAGCACGCCCAGGGACAGGCCAGCACGGCATGTGGTGCTGAGGATCGAACCCTGGCCCCTGTGCTTGCCCAAGCAGGCCCTTAGTCTGCTGAGCTACCTCGCCGGCCCTTGTAGCTTCTTTCCTTATGTGTGTGTTCAGACCGTTTGCTTACTGTAGATGGGGTTTTCTAGCTTTATGACTGTGTTCTGGTCATTCTTTTCTGTTCTGGCTACAAACCTTTTGTTATATTTATGATTTATAATAAACTTTGCTATTGTTGGCTTAAAATTTTCTTTCTTTAAGTGTCTTTCATAAATGTAAGCTTTTAATTTATTTTTTGGGGGGCTATACTTTTTGTGCTTTACCTTAAAAGAAAATATTTTGCCTCACTCAGAAAAGAAAGGTTTCCCTCTATGTGTGGCTGTTCTCTTTGGTTTTTTTTTTTTTACAGGAAACATATAGTGAAGTCTTTACTGTTTGATCTAATAACCTATACCTTTTAGGTGGGATATTTAGGCCACTTATGTTTAATGTGATTTTGCATCATTAGATTCAAGTTTAAAATTTGGCCACTTATTTTATATTTACCTCCTGAGTTCTTTATTTCCTTTTCCTATATCTCTTTTTATTTTCTTTCAGGTTAATTGAGGAATTTTTATGATATTTTTCTTTTTGCCAGCCTTTGCTGCCTTGCTTCTGGGTTGTAGTTGTTGCCTTGGGATGTAGGATGTGTATCTTTGACACACTTCCGGCCAGGGTTTCTGCTCCATTTTCCTTAGCAGTCCGTTCTTCGGTCTGGGCTGGTTTCCTCCTGTGCTTGCGCTGACGAGCAGTCGCCTCTGGGCTTGGAGATGACCTCTTGCTCGTGTGGTGCCCCACTACCCGGCAAGCCTCAGCCATCACCCTCTGAGCAGCTCAGTGCTGTCTCCCGTGGGCTGTGGTACCTTCAAGTCCGTCCGTAGTCGGGCCTGCCCCAGGAGGATGTGCTGCGCCAGTCCTGGTCTCACTTGTGGCCTCCCAGCTCCCAGAAGTCACTGCCTCTCGCTGTCTCCTGCTGGCGTCTTAGGAACATTCCATAAACTTTGTGCTTTGGTTATCAGCGAGGTCAGGCTGTGTCTGTTGGGTGAATGCGAGTTACTCCGTTTGGTTCCACGCAGAAGTGGGCCTGACTTCCGCTCCTATATTACATCCTTTGGCAAGGATGCTGGAGGGTACCAGTCATATTCCTGGACTCATTTGCTGGGTCCTCACAACAGCTCAGGACAGGAATGTCTGCATTTTACAGATGCAGAAAAGTAGGCTTGAGAGGCAGGATGTCACGCAGGCTACCTGAGCCCCAGCCAACCTTGCTTTCCTGCCAGGAGTGCCCCAGATGGCGGTGAGCGCTCGGGACCCTGAGGAGGGGTCCTCTAGGCAGCTTGCTAAGGCTCGCTGGGCCTCTGTTTCCCCACATGCACACAGGAAATGATTGTCCCTTCCAGAAGAGAGCTTGCGAAAATGAAATAAATTATCAGTACAAGGAACTTAGGGCAGCACCTGGCCTCTTTCCTGAAAATGCACCAAGAATGTGTAAGGTCTGGCTTTGCCCAGCTCTCACTGGCCATCAGAAACTATTGGTGCAGTACAGTTCTAGGGCGGAGATGGAGCCAGGCCTTCATTTTCCTTGCAGTGCAAGGGTTTGGCTTCCAGCTCTACCTGCCCGCTTTACCTCTACAGTCGTCGCTGAAGAAGCAGCTGCTTTTCCCCTTGCTTTACAGGTGGAGCAAGCTAGGCAGAGAGAGTTAAGGCATTGGGTCAGGAGCCCAGGACGAGCTGGTGGCAGTGGCAGGTTGTGAGCTGGACTTCCTGATTTATGCTGTCCTCCTTGCTTATGGACACAATGTCACTCAGAAATTGAAAAATTATTTGAGAGTACGCGTGGATTTTTAAGTGGGAATGTGTGTGTATTTAATGCTGTAATTAAGGGCCAAAATGAGGGGTGTTTTGCCAGTAAATGGGCTGGCTTCCGGGTGGAGGAACCCTTAGCTACTGGGTGTAGGGGTTGGTCTCTGGAATCTGGATCCGGAATATTAGCCTCCGCCTACACGCCGTGTTCTGAGTGCCCTCTGACTGCTGGGATCCCCAGGGAGCATGGGGTAGGCAGAGTGGCGGAATTAGATTTTTCTCTCTCCTTCTAGACTTTTATATTGTGTGCATGTTAAAGAACACTTTCCATGTTTATTTTTAAGTGTGATACTATGTGGGTGATATTGGCGCATTTCTTTTTATGTGTCTGGAATTTGAACCTGCAGGCAGTTGGAGTGTTGAAGTAAAATTGGTCCAAGACAGTTAATAAATTCTAAGCAGAGATGCATAAATCAGTAAAGGATATTTCTTTTAAACTTTCACCCCCCCCCAAAGGGTGGTTAAGGGAGAACAGGAAAGAAATGTCATTAGAGGATTGTTTTCTATCAGTTCAGAAAATAGGGGAAGACATCCAGCGAAGCTCAGTGCTGGTTAGCAGATTGTCATTTTTAGGTTTGATGTCCCAGGGTTTAATTGTCTTTCATGTGAACAATAGCAGACACTCTCTGGTGTACTATGCTAGCATGATAAAAGGGGCTCGTTCTTGCATAGCAATGCCTTTTTTTATTATTAGCGTAAAAAATTAGCAAGCTGGAAGTCGTTAGAAGGAGTTCCACTGGCATTAATTGTAATGCAGCCTGGATTTGTTTGCAGGCCAGTACAGCCAGACAATAGCAGGGAGAGAAAAGAGCAGTATTAATAGCCTTCTACTTATTGTATCATTTTAGTGGGCCTTAATAAGGTGTCTGTTGTCAACCGGAATTTATTTTAAAAAAAGACGTAGTAATTGATGTATTGCAGTAAGTATAGATGAGGCCCGACTTGATTAATGTATGAGTTGGCTTTTTAAGGCGTTTTAAAAAGGCTTCTTAACTGGGTCTTAAGAGACTGGCACAAGCCCGCTGCGAACTCCCTTTCTGCATTTGGAAAACAGCCTGACAGCTGCTGATGTCTCCTGTGGGTTTTTCTCTTTTTTTTTTCTTCCTGATCAGAGAAAACTGAAGTAATATACTCCTCGTCAATAATTGCAGTGCTTAAAAATCTTATAAAGGGATTTTGACTCTTCTCTCCAGAGAGAACTTTCCAAAGGTTAAATTAGTTTTACTTGTGTGTGCTTCAAATATCACCACTTGCAATAAGGAGTGGATTTGGTTTTTAAATCAGCTGCTATTTTGTGGGATGCTTGAACCCTGACCCTTCTGGACGTGGGCTACCTTGAAGTCAGAGGTGGGTTTGCTCCGGCACAGCTTCGGGTCAGGATTTGGTTCCTTACTGCCCTCTGGATTCTGTTCCTTCCGCCTTCTGCATGCGTGCGTGCATGTGTGTGTGTGTGTGTGTGTGTGCGTGTGCGCATGCGTGCATACATGGACTAGCACATGTGTACAGATGGATCCAGCAATTGGTAATAGCCACAGGAGAAAATAAAGAGCATGCGTCCCAGGAAATTTTCCCTCATATCAGTTTAAGATCCATTCACATGTTTGTCCTTTCACTGTACATACTGTGTATCAGCTGTACTCTCTATTTTTCTCTTATTGAAAAAATTAAATACAAGCACCTCAGTTATAATCCCAAGGGACATGGGGTGGGGAAGGAAACGGGCATCCCTCTGTATCCATGGGTGCCAACACAATGCCCCAGGTACAGGCTGGGCTCTTTTGATGACAAGGAAAAGAAGACCTTTGAAGGACTCTGGGCTGGCGGGGAGGTCCAGGTGAGTCGGGCCGTGCTCAGGGAGAGCTCATCCTGTCTTGGCGCCATTGCATAACTTGAGGGCAGGTGGAGTCTGCAAACGTGAGCAGAGGCCGAGGGACAGGCGGGAGGAGGCAGAGCCTGCAGATGGCTTCGGGGCACCTGTCAGGCAGTCTGTCCCAGGTCCCATGGGTACAGGGTGGGTGTCTGCAGCTGGTAGATTGGGCTGGTTCCTGCAGTCCCTGTGCTGGTGAGCGGGTGCCAGGCAGCCCTGTGAGGGACGAAGGGCACCTGATGCGCATGCAGTCCACACGCTGCCTACTCAGATGTGTGCCTCCCTGGCCATGCGATCTGGATGCTGATTTACAAAAGCACTTTATTTTCTGCCTCGTCTGAAGCGAGGCACTGGCACCAGACTTGTACAAGTCTTGTACACTTTTTCTAATCTTTCCAACTTTCCTCATCTGTAGAATGGAGAAATATTTGTACCCACAGAGATGTTCTAGGAAGTCAAGGAGACAATTTGCAAAAGTCAGTGGGCCCAGGGTCCGGCCTCAGACACACTATTCAGGTTAACCTTGATGACCTCGGCATTAGCTCTCACACAAAGCAGGCCTCCTGTTGGCTGCTTTGTTGCCAGGAACTTGGCTTTGTCCCTAAGCCTTGCCATCATTCAAGCCAACTGTAATAGGAGGGTTTTATCCCAGATGTTCAATCCAAACATTGTAGTGGTTATCATATGTCTTAAGTATTTGAAAGAATTTACCTTTCTCTTTAGGATGAAAATTTACACATGACAAATTCTCCCTAAATGGAACCTCACATTGACCTTTAGGAAAGCCTGACCCAGGCTCTTTGGCCAGGAGCTTTCCGCTGATACATACAGGACACTTCCTCAAAGGACAGAGCACTCCGGGGAGACCAGACCATATGACTAAGCAGCCATGGGCTGTCACCATGGCCACCGCACAGCCATGAGTAGCTACACTGTAAAGACATTGGGCATGTAGGGCTATTGGGAGGCCATAAAGATGGAGAGATGTCTGCCAAGTGCACCCCTTCCTGTTTGTCCTACCTGAGAAGTGAAGTGGAAGGGCGATCACTCTCAGATTGGGCACTCAATTAAATTGCATTGTAATGCATTGAGAGGGTTTCCATTTGAACCCTTTGGGTAGCTACAGGGTACTTGTGAAGTGCTCTGCGATGCACAGAGATGGGTAAGCAGACCCTCTGGTCTTCCAGAAGATTACAGCCTCATAAAGAAGACCCAGGAAGAGCCTAACAGCCATAGAGGGAGGCAGCCACTGAGCCTGACTGTGAGCTTCTTCGCAAATCCACGGCATGCTGGCTTGGTACAGGGTTATCATGGTTTTTCAGATTTAATAGAAGGCTAATGTATTTTTTAATATAAACAAACTTTTGTAAGCCATGAATGTTGAAAAACATAGATGCAATGATAGAGAAGCAGTGTCATCGCATAACCAAGAAATGATGGTGAAGTAAGTGCTCAAAAAGTGAAAGAACAGCTAGAGACTGTGAGACTCACTGTGGGGCCTGGCATCAGGGGTTGGGGAGCTCCACGAGGAAGACCAGCCAGTTGGGCAGCTCTTTGGAAAGAGGGAGGGGTGCTGGGTACAACCTTTGGGAGAGGGCACCAGTAAGATCAGAAAGTGTGCACACGGGGCCGGGGGAGGGGCATTTGTGAAGACCAGGGATGTGAGAGATGGAAAGATGGAGTGGCAGGAGCAGAGGTGTGTGAAGGGGCCCAAAGACCTCAGCCACTGTTGAAACAAGCTTCCTGTAGGAAAAGGCGCAGGACGGAGTCCTCGCCCTCGCTTCGCGTGCACTCTGCCACCATTCCTGCCCTTTTCTGAAGCGGTTGTGGAAGTCCTCTTTGATGAGAACCCTTATTCAGGCATTCTGTAAACTTCTCAGCAGCAGCAGCAGCAGTGCCATCTGGCTGTTTGCTGACCTCCGCCTCCCCATCCCTCCTCAGGGTCCTTGTCAAGACTTGAGTTCCCTCTTTTTGACTGACTAATTGGAAGTTCATTATGCACTTTATTTTGTAATTTTGATGTTGGTGTGGCCCAACTCAGGTGCTTATTTTTTTTTTTTATTCTTCCTGCATCTCAGTTTCCTGATACAATTCGACAGATCTTGTCTATTTCCATAATGTTCAGGAAAAACAAATAAAGGGATCCTTGGCTGGGTCGGTGGGATGCACACTCGGGCAACTGGACAGCAGGGGCAGTGTCGTGTCTGAGCGGCTGTGACGCAGCACATGGCCAGTGACTTATGAATAACAGAGATGCGCTTCTCTTTGCCATGGAGGCTGGAAGTCTGAGACCACAGTCGGACTCTCAGGAGGGCATACTTCCACGTTGGGGACTGTGGGTGTCTTGTGTCCTCAGGTGGCAGAAAGGAGTGCTGTCACTCTGCCCTCTCTAGGGCCTGCCCCATCCGTGGGCACACCCGTAGGTAGGATTATGGTGCAGCACCCTAATAATACCATTGCCTTCCAAACACCCCACCCGCAGATACTAAAGTTTATCCAAATTCTGATCCCATTGAGGATCAGAATTTCAACTTGCAAATTTAAAGAGGACGTAACATTCTGCTCTCCACTAAGTTGCTGTCCAGTGTGCCTCGTTTAGTAACCTATGCATGTAGTGCTGTGTAGACTTTCTGCCTGCTTCAGAGGTAGGAAGCAGGAAGCTGAGTGGTAGCACAGCCTCATGGTGGCTTGCTCTACAGTCCAGCATGGCAGGTCTATGTTCTGTTGCATGGTATAGTCCTGCGCTGAACACATTTGCAAATCAAAGCCAAGTCATCAAGTTGGAATTTCCTTTGGCCACCTCTATGTTCTGAATATTGTCATGTACAAACTGTGCACAGTTCCTCACTCAGTGACCAACTCGTGAATGGCCCGGCTGCAGGAGCAGCGCTCGGTCACTAAACAAGCAGTGTCTACATTGCCAAATTGATTCTGATGCCAAATAGATAACAGGAAATCAAATGCATGTCACTTTTAAGGCTGCACTGATTCAGAGTGGATGGCTTGTGGTACTGCACTGACTCTTGGAATGTGACAGTGCTGCTGCTTTGCCAAGCATGATCTCTCTGATTAGGCCCAGATCTTTATATTTTCTTGCGAGTCTTCCCAAGCGTTTCAGAAAAGGTATGACTGCATCATGGAAGTCGATCGTCTTGGTAAAGTTTCACATCTGTCATATCATTTATCAACTATTCTTGCGGACAAACAACTTTTTAATGTTTAGATACAAATTTCCAAAGGGCCACACCTGTAAGACAAGATGGAACGTTCATCAGATGACAGTCTGGGAAAGGTGCTGTGTTACGGTTTCATCACCAGTTAATTAGGAGATATTTCTGCTACCTGGAGATCTTTTGAACGTCTTTCTTTGTTAGTACGTGTTTATCAATTGACCCCGTGAAAAGTATGAGATCCATGATCAGCACTGCCAATCTTTCTCATTCCCATTTTGGAAACAGCAAGGTATTTACTTGTTTATCTACCTACAGAGAATACAAACTAGTAAAAAAAAAAAAATAGAAATGACACAGAACTCTACTTCCTTTTCATCTTGAACTTTATTATCTATAATGTTACACACACATAGTATAGTCAAAAAGTGCACCTCTGAAGCTGGGGGCAGTGGTATGTGCCCATAGGCCCAGCTACTCGGGAAGCAGGGGTAGGATAATTAGTCCAGGACTTCGAGATCATCCTGAACAAGATAGCAAAACCTGCCTCAAAATTAAAATAAATAAACACATAAACAAAACTGAAGTTGGAGATGGTGCTGCACACTGGTAATCCTAACACCAAGGGGGAAGGAGCAACAAAATCATAAGTTCTAGTCTTATCTGGTCCAGTTAGGGAGACTGTCTCAAAGGACGAAACAAGGGCTGGGATACAGCTCAGTAGCATAAGCGAGTGCAAGGTCCCAAGTTTGATCTCTGGTACAGCAATGAGAAAAAAACCAAATACACAGACTATAGATTAGCCAGGCCTGGTGGCACGTGCCTGTAATCCCAGCATTTGGGAGGCTGAGGCAGGAAGATTGTTGCGAGTTCAAGACTAGCCTGGGCTATAAAGTGAGCTCAAGGCCTGTCTGAACAGCATAATGAGACTCTGTGTCAAAAAGACAAAAATGGAGGGATCTCAGTAGTGGGCCATTGGAGGCAAGGGAGGGACAGAGAGGGTGACAGAGAGAGACAGAGAGAGAGACAGAGAGAGAGACAGAGAGACAGAGAG
>NDGN011508914.1:3026-27509 GCA_002564285.1 Tympanoctomys barrerae
ATAGTTCAGTGGAATAAGCACTTGCCTGGCAAGCGCAAGGACCTGAGTTCAATCCCCAGTTCCTCAAAAAAAAAAAAAAAAAAAAAAAAGATAGAGAACTGAGTAACTGTTTCCTGCCTAAACTCTTCGCATGCCCTTCATCACCTGAGATAGCAGGAACGTCAAGGGCTCAGACTCGGTAGGAACAGACAGTGAGCCCGGCACTGGGTAAACCCTCCCTCTGTACATCTCCAACTAATTGGCACAGGAGACAGGTCTTGTTACCACCCTCATTTTATAGATGGACATAATCCAACACGAGCAGCACAGCACATGGGGCTTCTAAATGCCACCCAGCCTTGCTGCTCTGTGGGACAGTGCTACCGCCTCCTTCTAGGAGCCCGGCACAGCCCAACCCTTGGGCCACCTCAGTGCCATCAGCCTCTCCACTCTATGCACCAACAGCCATGTTTAGACCAGAGCACGTGGGTGCACACACTCAACACTATCAGCCTGTCTACATGTGTTTCCCACTCAGTGTGTCCTTGAGGCCATTCATCTCCACATCCCCAGGAACTGGCCGTGGTAAGTACTCAACAATGTGTGATGAGTACCAGAACACAAAAGGTAACCAAGCTGTGGGATCGTGCCTTCTGGTAGGTCTCGGAAGAAAGACTCAGGTCAGAGGAGGTGAGTGGGCAGGCGGCAGTGGATCGCTGTGGGCCCAGACGGTAGGGGGAAGGGCAGGTGTGGGACAGGGCACAGGTGAGCATGGGCCAAGACTAGGCCAGATGGAGCTGCAGGCAGGAAGCCCCAGTGAAGCAGCTGCTGACTCAGAGCATAGCTGTACACAACACAGCCCTGGTGGGAGTCCCATGGCCTGCCAAGCTCAATTTCCTTTCAGTGACCTGACCACCACCCTTGAAGTACAATTCTGGTATCCTGGATGTATCCCCCATAGCTGAGGGTGAACACCCAACCAGAAGGGGAGCAAACTCCCAGAGCCTCAGCCAATCCACCCACCCCTTCCATCAGTCACATTTTAAAGCCTGTGCCCAGTGCTCAAAAGAGGCAGAGTCGGCATAAAGACCTCTTCACTTTTGCTTCCCAAGTAAGGCAGGATTCTCCCTTATTACCTCACTCTCTGACAAAGACCTACCCAGCTGGACAGCCAGGGCACAGTGAATCATCCCCTGTCGCCAGCTGAGGGCACAGGGGCACAGCAAAAGCCTTAAGTCTGAGCTTCCAGAAGGAAGAAGTCAATGCCACAGTGGGGGCATAACTACAACCCCATGTACTTGGGCAGCTGAAACGTGGGAGGATCACAAGTTCAATGTCAGCCTGGGCAATGTGGAAAATCTCAACTCAAAAATCAAACGAGGGCCAGCCAAATAGTTCAGTAGATTAAAGTGCTTGCAAGCAGGCTCAGGGATCAGGCATTTGATTCTTGGGCCTGTCATGCCTGCCCTGCCCCTTGGGCGCGCTGAAATGGCAATGGAGACTGGGTGTGGTGGAGCACACCTGTAATCCCAGCACTTGGGAGACTGTAAACAGGAGAATCACTATGAGTCCAATCTAGTAGTGAGACCCTGAACAGCCTGTAGACCCTTCCCTACAATACAGGAAAAAAAAATCAAACAAAACCAAAAAACCTCATACACTAAAACAAAATGCAAAGCAAAAGGTCAGAGGTGAGCATGCTAGAGGGCCTATATGCTCTGTGAGCCCTGGTGGGGCTGCTGACACGAGGAAAGCTGGGTTTCCACACCTGCCTGGGACAACCTGTCTGTCCTCACTGGCACAGGTCAGCCTTGGGAGACAAGGACACTGCTGTTTTGGGTACCAAGTGTGTGAAAAGTTATCAACACAGAGGGCATAGGGGTCAGGCGGGCTCGACTAGAGTCCTAGCTCACTCTCTGACCACGTTCCCACCTGTGAAACGGGACAGTAACAGTACCGCTCATAAGACCACGAGCCCTGACTGAGAGCTGACTCCAGTACCCTGCCAGCGCCCCTCCACAGCAGGTGCTGTGTCTGCCTGTGCCTGCCCAAGGGCACCTGAGTGTGGGTCTGGGCACCAAACTGCTTTCTGGAGTGGCCCTGGGTTGGAGAGTGACACAAGAGGGGCAGGGTAGGGGGTAGAAAGTGAAACCTTGCTGCCACTAGCCGTACCCTCTGCCCCAGCTATTCCTCGAGCCAGTGGAGCATGGGCAAGAAAGAAAATGGCAAGGGCTGGCCACAAGCAGTGGAGGTGGTGAGGGGTGCCTCACCTCATATTCCTGGGAGAACTTGAGGCCATCGTTGGCTTTGAGGCGCTCGATGTTGTCTGCCAGGTCAGTGATCGGGATGGGCGGGTGGTCTCGCATACCTGGGGAGGCAGGGTACACAATGGCAGTCACTACATGGTCTGGCAGGGGGTGCACACAGCCCAATGCATGTAGGTGCACAGGTGAACATGTGTGACCATGGAGCACTTAGCACTGGAGACGGCATGGAGACGGCAGCACATGCGGTGGCACGACCAGGAGAGCACAGTGGCTGGAGGGTGGAAGGGTACAGGTGTATGTCGTGAGCATGTGGAAGCATGTGGTGCTGAGCAGGGGCACCAGGGCTCTGCCTGGCAGGTCCGCTCCAGAGGAACAAGAGGCATCCTCCCTCCCAGGCTGGGGCTCTCAGCCCAGGTCGGCTGCAGCAGACAGGACAGAGTCTGCAATCCCACACCTGCCTGGGGATAGCCCTCTTGCCCCACACTGGCAAAAGTCACCACAAGAGATCTGGTGACACTGTCATCCCACGCACCGAGTATGTAGATGGAGTAATCACAAAGTACAGAGACAATGGCAGAGTGACACAGAGGAACAGGAAAGAGCAGAGACTGGGACACAATGCAGACACAGAGAAGATAGGAAGCTGCTGAGATGGAGAGCAGAGGGGAGAGTCAGGGAGAGGGAAGGGGGTGTGGGGGAGAGAGTGGGGAGCCGGGTGGGCAGAGAACGGGAAGATGGAGACGGGCACAGCTGAGAGGGAAACATGGAGAGGCAGGAAGAGCAAGGGAGAGGGAGGTGACAAGAGGAGAGGAGTAGGAGTGGAAACAGACACCAAAGCCCAAGTTTCTCCAAACATGGAAACTTTGAAAACTAACTTGAGATATTCGGGCAACTGGGGGCACTGGAACCTGCAGAGAAAACAAACCAAAAACAGTGGGGTTTGCTTAAGCCCAGCAACACTGTGTGGTCACACAGCTGAGATCAGACACAGTGCAGGGGCGAGGAGCAGGGCAGTGTGGGAGGGGTGCCTGGACAGAAGCCGAGGTGCTGGCACTGCTGCACCCACCTTCGGCGCCTTTGTTTCCCACTAACACAGACACAGGCCCGCCTCCAGGGTGAACATCCCCAAGCCCCACAGGCCTGGGCCACCTCTGAAGGCTCTTTTAAGAGCAAATACTAAGTCTACACCAACCTTTGTCTGTCTGGTATCAAAATCTGGACTCGTTTTTTTTTTTTTTTTGAGTCAGAGTCTCACTATGCAATTCAGGCTGGCCTTGAACTTGCAAAGACCCTCCTGCCTCAGCCTCTGGAGTGCTGGGTTTGCAGGTGTGTGCCACCATGCTCAGCTTTCTTAGCTATTTTTAGATGATTTCCATATTGGAAACAAGAAATCCTTTATTGACCCCACACCCCTCTCCTCTCTTCCTTCACACATTCTAGTACTCACTCAATCCTGTACCCTTCACACTCTGGTCTTTGAGGAGGGTTTCTCCATCACTACTCCTCAACCCCTAGAAATGATGCAACACTCCAAGCTCCCACGGCCATAGCCAGCAGCCTCCCTCATGGGTCTCCCAGTACTCTGCATCACTCAGCCCCTGCCACATGTGGCTCCCAGCCCTGCTTGAGGGACACTACTCCCATGTGTCTCTCTCTGCCAGCTGCTCTTCTGTAACACTGCACCAATGTTCCTTCCTGGGCAACTTCTCCTTCCCATTCTTGGACCGGAAAAGCCCATGACTACCACCTGCCTGGCAGCGCCTCCCACACAAGTGGCTTTTTGCCCAGTGGCTAGCACAGAGGCCTAGACCCTGCATGAACTTAAGCTGAGGCTTGCTGCCCCTCACTTCCTTCATACTTCCCAAGTCTGTCTCTTCTTTCTGCCCAACTGCCACTTTCTACCTACGTAGTAGCCTACTACCCCATCCTGATTTTTCCTTTAATCCAATGTTATCAAAGCAGCCAGAGTGGGATTCTTACAGCACAATTCTGACCTTGCTGCTCCCCTCAGTGTAGACCTTAACATCTCCCTAGATACTCCAGGTGAATTCCAAGACCCCTGCAATAGGAGCTCTGCCCACACCTCTAGTCACTCCTTGGTTCTGATGCTGTGGCAACACTGAAGGGCCTGTGACTCAATACTCAGTGCCCCCACCCCAGGAACTACTTCCCACCTCCTTCCTTGAAGGGCACCAACCACAATGCGTGTGTGCAGGAGCAGGACCTTCCCAGAGCAGGCTTCTCTGTCCTCTGGTGCCCAATGCTTGGATTCCTCACAAATTCAATCATGCTGGTGCAACAACCTGCTAGGTCTGCCTAGCACACTCTTAGGACACATGCCTTTGGGGCTCAGTCTCCATCTTGTGAGGAAGCTCAGGCCACACGAAGAGGCCACATGTGGACAGCCCAGCCTGCAGCCCTACTAGGCTCACCGATGACACAGCAACTACTAGCCACTTGCATCAACCAGTCTTTACCATCCAGAGGTTGGCAGACTCCCTATGAAAGGCCAGAAATTAGTTATTTCAGGCTTTGCCAACGTCAGTATCTATTGCACCGTCTTACATCTGCCTTTGTAGTGTACACACACACTAAAATGAATGGGGATGGCTCGCTTCCAGGGAAACTTCATTTACAAACACAGGTGGTGGGCTGTATCTGGCCACAAGCCATAGTTTCCCAGCCTCTGGTTTAAAAGATCTTAGCTCCCAGTCTTTGAGTGTCCCAGCTGAGGGCCCAGACATTCTGGAACAGAGATGCTGCTGCTGCTGTGCCCTGTCTGAATGTGAACTCACAGAAACTGTGAAAGCTAATATCTAATTAATTACTGTTGTAAATTTTGGTATAATTTGACACGTAATAACAACCAGCTCATACATATACAAATTCACTGCGCGTGTTAGTTCACTCATTCTTTCCCTTAAGAGTTTGAAATTTCACAGACATTCAACAACCTACTAGGTGCTCAATCAAAGATAGGGAGTGAACAAGACACAGCTTCTGGTGCCCCAAAGGATGGAGGGTGAGGCAATCCCAGTCTTCTGTGAGCAGCATCACAATGGCAGCGCTGGTTCTAGGAGTTGAAAAACACCTAATCCCAAGTGGCTTCTCCCAGGAGGTGAGGTCTGAGTTGTATCACCAGTGTGGGAGAGGGGTGACATTTCAGGCAGAACAGTTGGACAACACAGGGGTGTGACTGAGTAGAAAGGGTAGGTCCCGAGCATTGAGCTGAGGGCACTGTCCTTGCATGGTAGACTTGGAGTTGGCCTCCACAAGGGGGCAGAAGTGGGCCCCTCAGGTGTCTGATGGGGTATTTCTTCTCTTCCCACCCTGGGGTGGGAACATGATCTCTTGATAGCCCACATTCAGAGACCTTGACCAAAGGCACACAGGGGCTAACAGTTCTGTTGCCCTGAGGGGAATACTCAGTTGGGTGAGCATTCTGGGTGCCTGTGTAACTACTGGATACAGGGTTGAGTCACTTCAGTCCAAAGAGAAGCACAAACAGGAAGAAAAGCAGCAAGAAATGGGGGCATGCAGCTGGGGTCCTTCAGTGGAGGGAGTACCTGCAGAAAAGAGCCTGTAGGCCTGATGGGGCCATAAGCAAGCAGGCCTATGTGCATCCTACCTGGGGTCTGGTAGTTGAGCCTCCTCATCTCTACAGGATCAGAGGAGTGGGCCAGCAGGGAGTCCTTTAGCCCAATCGACTGCTCATCCTTTGATGATGGTGAGTGGGTCCTTTTCCTACAAAGACCAAGAATGGTTGGTGGTAACCTGAGGTCCAAGCCAAATCCAGCTGGCTGCCACAAAGCCCCATGTCCACAGCTCTGCCCCTACCACCACCCCACCTCATCCTGGGGTCTGAGCATGGAGGAGCCAGGGCAGAGCAGCCTCAGTGTGAAAGAACACAGGTAGGAGTGGGGAAGGGAGACAGCAGCAGTGTGGAGCTGACAGAAGGCGCAGTGCTGCAGGAGGAAGGGGTTGCAAAGGCCAGTGGTTCCTTTGGGCAGGAGCCAGGTCACTGCTGGGCAGTAGCTGCTATCCCTAAGACTACCACAGCAGAGGCAGCAGAAACTACCAGGAATAAACATGCAAACAACACTGAAAATATACAAATACCACAGGGCACTGGGCGCCCACTGCCTGGATCTTGAGGTATAAGGGTAAATGCTTAGAGCAGCAGGGCAGGGACTAGGAAAACATCACCCCAGCCAGGCAGAGTCCTCTCTTACTGGCCTCTGCTTCCCCATCTAGCAGGATGGGGTCAGATGGACTACAGGAGCAATGGCGAGCCTTTAGAGCTTTCAGTGACAACACCAGCCAGCTGTAGCACTGTGCCACAGGTTCCTCACCACTGGATTACAGGGTCCAGCTGCTGACAACACCGGTGGTCATTCATGGTCTGTGCACATATGCTGGGAAAGGAACCGTGAGCATGCTCAAGTACGTATATGTCATGGTCTCTTGCAGCAACTGCAATTTCTTGGACAGGTGGGAGGCTGGGGAGGTGCTGGCACATCAGAGGCTGCTTCGTGCACATGTGCCCCACAGGAGAAGCATCCTCTACAAAGGGGCCAGAGTGGGACAGGCAGGAGAGCACCCAGCCTGGCCCTCATGTCCACGAGAACTTGTCCCAAACCCGGGAGCCTGCTGCGCTGACTGGACACGGGCCAGAAGGCTTCCACTCAAAGCACTATCCCTCCCTGCCAGCCTGAGATGCACAGGGATAGGAAGTAGAGGGGAGGTGTGTGAACAGAGAAGGAACAACTCCTACCTTTCTTGTTTACTAGGTCCCGAAAGACAGGCAAGGACAGAAGAGAGGAACGGTCATTGTTTCTGCCACACGCTCAGCCCTCACATGACAGGGGACATAGTGGAACACTTATAAGGCACCCAGGTGACATTCAGGGCTGAGAGGGCATGGGGGCACTGCTCAGGACCCACCCACAGGTCTGTTCACCCTGCCTCCAGGTGGGAACACTGCCTAATGAGCAGGGGAGAGGTGGGACAGTGGAGATAGGCACTCCTGTGGAGTCATGTCAGACACGTGGAGCAGCACGTGCTCACCTGCTAGGTGCTCTGTGCCATGCCTGTGTGTCTCACCCTGTGCTGGGAGCTGGGCACTTTACACACTGGGCTGCAGGCCCAAAATGAATCCAGTGGAAAACTCTGGGGCAGATAGAGTGCTGTGCTAAGTGATGGGGCCAGAGAAAGGGTGAAGATCCAGCTGCCAAGAGGGTATGGAAGGACAGCTGCAGAACAAAGCAAGGCTCAGCCTCCAGCTGCCCAGGAGCTGCCTCAGTTCCACACAGTGATGTCAAGGATGGAGGAGGGATCAGACTACATAGGCATTACCATCAGGCTGAAGAGGGTGGGCTTTATACCAGGAGTTCTCAAAAGGTTTTAAAGTGAGGATGATAAAGTTAAATCTCTAGAAACACCTTGCAGGCTGTGAGGCAGAACAGATAGGAAGGGGAAACTCCTTAGTTAGGCAGCTGCAACTACCCAAGAGAGGACTGAGGGTTAGAGATACAGACACTGAGACAGCTGTGTATGCATGGGGTACAATGGAACTTCAGTGATGGCCTGCTAAGTGATTATCTATGGGGTATAGGCCTGCAGGGAAACTGAGGCTGGGGAACCAGCTAGGAATAGTGGCAGAAGGGAAGTGCCTAAGCTAGGGGACCAGGAGAGGATGCTGTCTGGAAACTAACAAGACAGACACACTCACACCCATAAAGACAGAGACAGACAGATATGCCTAGGAATGCACACAGAACAGCTCTTTGGGAAGCCTGGCCCCTCTACACCCAGGATGACACACAGAGGTTCACTTATCAGACTGACACACACATGCACACGCAGCAGCATACACACCCACGTACTGCTTCTGCTGGTCCTGGCTTCCACAGCGCCCATGGGCCAGCTGGGATGGCTGCCCTTGCACCTTACACACTGTTCCCAGATAGGGCTCACAAGGAGGGTAGGTGCTGTCCCCAGAGCCCCGAGCACAGCACTCACCTCTTAAAGAGGAGGATGGCGATGACAATGAGTATGATAAGGATGACCGCCAGGACAGGGCCCGTCACCCACAGCATCTCAGGTTCCTCCTGCTGCTGGGCTGGTGTCACCTGGACTACAATCTCATCCGAGTAGGGGCTGGAGGTGTAGCGCTTCTGTGGCCCAGTGGGGGAACAGCACAGAATGTAAACTCAGTGTGAGACCCCTCATCTTCCACCTATCACACCTGGAAAGAGGGCTTTGGGCTGGGTTACACAGGGCTGGCCTGGGCCTGGTCTCCCAAACCCTAAGAGCCAGACCTGAGGTTGGTCAGCAAGTTGGTTCCTTGGGACCAAATGGTCTGGCCTTTTGAAACCTGGGACCTAATGTCTTTGTATATGTAATACAGGTCTTAGGGGCTGCTCCAGGCTGAGGATCTTGGAGCCTAATGTGAACTGAGGGTCTCCTGGTTTTTGAGACTAGGCTTGGGTTGGGTCAGGTCTGGGGTCTTGGAGTGCTGAGAGCCAATAGCTCAGGCAGACCTGGTCTACAGGTTCCTTTAAGGAAGCGAGGACAAAGCACTGGTAACTCAGGTCTGGAGAGAGGGGCTGGTTGTAGAAGCCTTGGTAGGTCTTCTTGTCCCCCAGAGTAAAGGTCTCAGGAAGTATGTCCATCTGAGCTGCCACATATGGCTTCAGCCTGTCTGCCTGTCGCCTCCGCCGCCGCCGTGCCTCACCATGCTGCTCAATGGCCTCCAGAAGCTGGGAGAATAGAGCAAGAGTCACACAGGGCCTTCATGTTTGCTGCCCTGGGGCTATGTTCTAGGACATTACATCACTTTTCACTGCTCACTACCCCTACAGGGCGATGCCAACGTGGCAATACCACTCTTCCCACCATCATGTGAGGAGGGGCCTTGGGCAAATTCAGCCTGCCTATGAGGACAGAGACTCCACACATTCCAGAAAGCTCACCCCAGCCCCTCTCCATTCCTCCGTGTCTAGGAGACTCTTATCAATCCACAGGGTCTGGGCCATTTCAGTGCTACAAATATGTCTCTACTGCTCCCCACCCCAGGGATTCTCCAGGTACCTCTGGGAATCCTCCATAAGCCCTCAGGAGCTCTCTGAACAATCCCAGGGGTTCCCCTCAGAGTCCTTCTCTCCAGGGAGAGAGTAGGCTGCCAGCCAGAACAGTCAGGGGACTGATACAAATTGGGGGTTGTACAGGGGCAACACTCAGAGCAAGTGAGCTACTGCAGACTATGGCCATGCGCTGTCACTGGAATCAGTCCCCACCCCAGGTACCTCGTCCAGCTCCAGCTCCTCAGGGGTGCTCCATCTCGGTGCCAACACGGTCCCACCCACACGGTCAATGGGCACCACCACAATGTAGAACCACCTAGGTGGGTAGAGCAGGAATCAGGACTGCCAAGCAAGAAGCCACAGTCCCAGCCCGTCCCCAGCCTCCTCTGCACACCTGACCAGGGAGGGGTCCTGCACAGGGGGCATGGAGAGGGTGAAGCGGCCATCTTCTATGTAGGCTGAGGCCAGCAGTGGCTTGTGTGGTAGGATATCTGGGGCTGTGCGGATGGACACAAGGTGCTGCAGTCCCCCTGCACTGTTGCCACGGTTCATCAGCACAAATGAGTACTCGGTGTTGGGCTGCAGGTCTGAGATCAACTTGCGCATTGAGTGCCCATCTACCTCTACACTCTGTCCATTGTACAAAATCTGCAGGGATGAGAAGAATGTATGGCAAGACCTCTCCATGACGTACCTGACCATGGGTCTGCAGGCAAAGCATGCACACAGCCAGACCCACAACCATGTGGGCTGGGACTGGAATGCCAGCCTCCAGCAGGAGATATGAGTGCTGACCCGGGTTAGCAGTGGCCCTTACCCACCTTGAAGGGTACAGCTGATTTGTAGGAGTCAGGAACCTCCCAGCTGAGCAGCACAGATGTCTTCATTGCAGCAGCCACACGGAAGTTCTTGGCAAACACTACGGAAGCAGAGAGTCAGCTAAGGCTGAGGCCAAGTCAATGGGCCAGAGGAGGAGACACTGGCCAAGGCACAAGGTACTGCACACAGCTGCAGAGAACCAGGCATCCCCACTCCCAGCCAGCTCCAGATCACACTGCCCAACTCCCAGCCTAAGCTCTTCCACAACGAGCCCTGAGGAGGGTGGGGATGGTACCACACCCACAGCCCAATGTCCAGAAGAATATAAGTAAAAGCTTGAGCTTAAGACACCAGATCAGAGTGCCCAAAGGTCAGGGGTCCTAGTCACAGGAAGCATGTGGCCACATCCTACAGCATGGTGGAACATGTTCACTAGGGGTAAGAAGGCCATGGCCCTAAGTGATTAGTGCCACACACCAAAGATCAGTGAGATGTATACCCAAGAACAGTGATGCAGACCTAAGAAATAGGTCAAGGTTACAAGAGATTGGAAAGTCAACAGTAGAGGTCAAGGACAGCAGAAGTCAGGGGTCACACACCCAAGGACATGGTGCCTAGAGGTTAGTGGTCATAGTCATGAGAGACTGAAGGGTCACCCAGCAGAGGCTGGTGGGTCACGGCTGCCAGGTGAGTGGGGCAGAGAGCAGCAGTCCCCAGGCGCAGCCACGCTTGGACAGGCACTGGCACACCTGCAGCACACACCTTGCTCCACAGGCATGGTCCGGGACTGGATGCTGGGGCTGAGCGGGCCAGCGCCTTTGCTGGTTTGTGCGCGGACCTTGATGTCATAAGTGGTATCCGGCTTGAGGCCAAAGAGTGTAAAGTGGGTATCAGCAGTCATGTTTTGCAGCTCCTGCTGGCTGTTGATGTCACGGTACACCACAGTGTAATTGGTGATACGCCCATTCCTCTCAGCTAGCACTGGTGGATCCCAGGCCAGTTCCGTGGTAGATGTGGTCAGTCCTGTCACTTGCAGGTTTTGGGGGAAGCCACTGGGCACGTCCTCAGGAGTTGTGATCTCCTTCTCAAACTCCTCACCTGGACCGGCCCGGTTCTTGGCAGCAAGCCGGAAGATGTATGTGGCCCCCTTGTGTAGGCCAGTGACTGTGAAGTGCTGGTCATCTTTGCCAAAATCTATGATGTTGGGCCGTGTCTCATCGGCCCGGCGGTACTGCAACCGATAGCCCAGCAGCTCACCGGGCAGCTCCTTGGGTGGGTGCCACTGAAGCAGCGCTGTGTTCATGGCTGTGGTGCTGACCATCATGGTGGGCCGGCCTGGGACTAAACAACCACGCAGGGTGCTCTCACACTGTCCTGCCCCTGCCCCCCCGCCAGCTCTGTCCCTGAGCCCTCACTCACCTGCTCCTGTTGTGGTAACGATTTTGGGCTTGCTTCGGGCACCGTCCCCTTTGGTAGTGTAGGCGGCGACAGTGACAGAGTAGGTGGTCTCCGGGGTGAGGCCGCTGATGGTGGTTTCCTGGAGGGGAGGAGGGATCATTTCCCATCACAGTGTGTAGGAAGAGGCCGAATCAGGCAGCTACCTCAGGACTCCAGCCTGCAGGGGTCTCCCAAGCACACAGGGCCATGGGTCTTTGGAGGCAGGGCTGGGCAGTTCTGGAGTCTGCTGTAGGCAGGGCAGCCAGGTGGGATGTGGGCTGGAAGGACCTGCACTTCCCAGCGCTGCAGGCCTGAGGCAAAAAGTGCTTTCTTCCTTTCAGAGAAGAACAAAGGGCTACACTTTCCTGTACTCCACTGTGAACACTATCTCCTGAGGTCTCCGCACGTACTTACACATGGGGCACAGAGGCTCACATGCACCCAGCACCTTGCATGGCTCTTAGGATACACACACAACCTTCAGATGCTCCTGTATAAGCAGGTGAAGGGCCACTTGTAGACACTCATGTAAACACAGACAGATTCAGAGCAAGGGTGGAGGGAGATATAAGTGAAGGTACCACCCCACAGGTCAGGACCCATGGGTGACCACTACGAAGGCTACTGACTCTGAGAATGTCCATGGCCCACAGCACCCACTGAGATCAGGGAGAAGTGGGGGGAAAGAAGAGGACAAAGAGCCCCTCGCACCTGAAGAAGGTACATTCTGCCCGAGGAATCAGCCAGGGCACACCCTCCCCGCTGGCAGATCCTGCCTATACACCCATTTCCAGCAAAGGCATCATTACAGGACATGCGGAAATACACCCCGGAGGCCAAGCCACAACACACGCAGAGGAAAGTGGGAAGAAGGGAAGGAATCACCAAGGAGTGGGAGCAGGGCTGCTGCCGCCAACCCTGGTGTCCCTCCAGCTCAAGCCTTGGATGCGGTCGCTACAGCTACCAACAATCCCTCTAAGCCGCCCTCCTGCTCCAGCTGGAGGGTCTCCCAGGGCTGGGGTTCCAGCAGCACCGATGCTGGACCCATCTCTCTATAGACTCTTCTCCCAGCTTGGGCCCTGAGCAGGTGATTTTTCACTGTAGGGATCAATAAGGCCTAATGATCAAGATTGGATTGAACACCATCGCTGTCTGGCCAGAGCAGGGGCCAGGCTCTGGTCGATCATGAACATTGGCCTCAAATTGCTGCTCAACAGGCAAGAAGTAAGGATTAGAGGAAATGCCAATCGCTGCTCAGCTTGGTACTGGCGTCTAAACGCCAATTTTCTCCGGATGTGGCTGGTGCCCTGTGGATCTTGGCAACACAGGCTGGGAGGAAAGAAGGGAGAGGGGGAGTGTCCCACGAGCCCAGCCTGACCCAATCCTGCCCACACTTTCACACCTGTTACTTACATAGTCCTCGGACTCCTCTGGCCGCCACTGACCGTGGGAGAGGGAGAGAAAGGGAGACAGGAAGGTGAAGGATTCTGATCAGGAGAGAACCTGGCTCATGGAGGATAGATGGAGGGACTGGACAGCTAAAGTGCCCGTGGGACAACAACCCAGCACAACTTCTTGTCAAGGATCTGAATCCCTGCCTCACTGAGCACCATGCAAGGCCAAGGAGGGCAGGGAGACAGGCTGGAGGTAGAGGGCAATCTGCGAGCAGGGACAGAGAATGAACACGAGGCAGAGGTATGGTGGAAGAGGCTGCCAGGTGTGGGGGTGGGCTTGACAGCACAGGGAGAGCAAAGAGCAGCAGTTGAGGGGGTGGGAGGAGCATAGACCTGGTGTGCCTGGGACAGCTTATCTAGAGCTCAGCTTGTCCTGATGTGATTAGTCAGTGTCTCTTCAATTTCAAAAGTATCAGGTAGGACAACAAATCAGCCACTTGAGTATGAGGAGTCTTTTAAAACACAAGAGCCACACTGTGGCTGGGACAGGCTGGCCAGCAAGACTATGAAGATCGTGAGTGCCTAGGTTAGAGTCTGGGCTTTGCCCATAGGCACAAGGAGCTCCCTACACCTGTTCCCTTGTGGGCGGGCCTAAAGATCAAGCTAGGAAGGCCAGTGTCGGGCTGGAAGTGTTGCTACATCCTGATTAACTCAGGTCTCTGGCGTGTTCAAGTAGCTGGATGGGCGGAGGGCTCCACTCTGAGGCCCTGTGGCTCTGGAAAGCTCATGGCTGGCTGGTGAACTACAGGAACAGAAGCGGCCATGTCAGCTCCAGGACAGAAGAGGACTTGGGGTCCTCTAGCCCAACTGTCCTTAGAGCTGGCCTGGCCTCTGTTTTCCTGGCCCTGGTGATGGGGCGGCTTAAATTTGTCACGTTCTGGCAAGCTCTGCTGTAAAATACTTGGAACAGAATATGGAAATAATTATTTAGGTCCCTGACAGCCCCAGCCACACTGCAGCTCGGAGCCAGGTGTAACTCTGATTGAGTTTCTCTGTGGTGGGGTAGATGAGGGCTGCGCAAGCCATGCCTAGGCATCGGGTTCTCACGAGGTACCTTTCCTGGGCTACAAACAGAGTGAGACAGAGAAGGGGAAAGACAGAGAATGGACCAAAGAGGGAGGCAAGGAAAGGGTTGGATGAGAAGAGAGAGGAGGGAGGTTGAGCAAGACAAAACTAGAGCAGTGAGGAGGAAAATGGAGGAAAATGGAAGTGAAGGAGACAGGACAGGGAGTCAAGGGTCCATAAAAAAATGTGATAAGCAGAGCTGGGGATAGAGGTTTGATCCCCAACACTAAAAGAAAAAGGTTTTTTTTAAAAAAAAAGAAAAAATAGAGGTCAGGGATATAGCTCAGTGGCACTGTGCCTGCCTGGCAAGCATGAGGTCACGAGTTCAATTCCTAGTACATAAAATAAAACAAAATAAAAATTTAGACCAGGCATGGTAGCTCACACCTGTAATCCTAACGCCAGGGAGGCTGAAAACAGGAGGATCACTATGAGTCTGAGCTACATAGTGAGGCCCTGTACCAAATACATAAAAATAAATAAAATTAAAAATAAATATATAAAATAAGAAGAAACAGTAATAAGCTTGGAGGCAGCATGGGAAGAGACACGTCTGAGTGACACTGCAGGGTGGGGAGTAGGGGTGGCCTGGGCTGAGCAGATGGTGCTACTGGGCTGGACAGGCTGTGGTGTCCTTGATAGGGAAGCACAGCGGACAACTGGGCCCTGTGGCCAGGCTGGGGACTGAGCCCCATCTGTTCTACTGACTCGGAGCAGAATGACTCAGTCCCTGGAGGGTCACAAGGGCAAGCCCTGTCTTCAGTGGCCTCCCTGGAGCCTGGCTGGAGTGCACTCCCCGCCAAGGACAACAGTTTAGAGGGTCGTGTACTCAGGTCCAGAAGGGGGCACCCGAGCTGGCTTCCCTGAAACCCCACTGGCTGCAGCTGTGGTGCTGGCCTCTGGAATGGGAGGGTCGGAGGGACCCCATTCCCAGGATGTTTCTGGGTGGGTGTGTCTGCTGAGGCTCCAGGAGGAGTCCTTGACTTGCCCCTGCCTGAGGAATGCAGGTGGTACACACCCTCCCTCCACTCCTTACCCCTCTGCACTGGGCATGCTGAGAGGACAAGAGTACCCTCTGGCAAAAATGAATTTTACTTCAGGAGGTTGAGCCCAGGGAGAGGTCTGAAGGCTCTAGCATAACGTGGGTGTCTGTGCCCCTTAATACAGCCCATAGGAAAAGGTACATGCTGGTACTTAGGTTGCCACCTCAGAGAAGGGTAAGAAGCTAGACAGGGAGGGAAAGGGAACCCAGGCTCCTTCGTTTGGGATTGCTCAACACTGGGCCCTGAAGATCCCCATCTCTGCTTCTGGCTTGGGAGAATCTAAGAGCACACCTCACTAGGCACTCTGATTCTCAAGCAGCATATTTTGGAAGGAAACTGACAAGACCAATTGCAGCCCTTTCCTAAGGGTCTGGAAACTTGCCTTTCCAAAGCTGAAATTCCCACTTGCTAAATAACACCCTGAATAACAAGCCAGAGATCAGAATACCCCAGGGACCTCACCCCATGCTTACTGGCTGAAGCACTGCCCCCAGGGAAGACAGAAACTCAGTGGGCAATATGAGGCTGGCTAGCAGGCCTGTCCTGGGAGGGGGATCCTGAAGCTAACTCTGTTTGGCTAAGCACAGAGCTTGGCTTCAGGCCATGGGCCTAGGGCTGAGGAGGATGAGAAATGGTCCTGTCTGCTTCTGGCTGTGGCAGGAGCCACTGTTTAGCACCCCCTGGGAGAAAAGCACATCTCAATTGCTCTGCCCTGCTTCTGCAGTGAACATGCTTCCTATAAACCATGAAGCTACAGCCTGCACAGTATGTTATGGGGCCTGGGGTCTGTGAAGACAGAACCCCTCACTGAGCAGTGGTGACTGAGCTGAGACTCCTGCTAGGGGAGAAGAGGCTGGCAAGGCCTGGGCTGGCCCAACTCAGGCAGCCCAAAATGGAGAGGAAGCAACCTTGCAACTCAGCTCTTGCCTACAGATCCCAGTGCCTCCACCCCCGATGCAGCCGGGCATCTCTGGTGTCTGTGCTGGAAAAGACAGCCACAGAATCTCTGAGGGCAGGCAGCAAGGAATACTCCTCTCTGGACACCACTCCACCCACCACACACAACAGCGCACCTGGGCCTCAGCCAGCATGACATCTTGGATGATGGGCGGGCCTCGTGGTTCACCATTCTCTAACCGAACATAGGTGACTTGGTAGCCGCGGATCTGACCGTGTTGCTTGCTGGGAACAGGCAGCTTCCAGGAGACATGCACAGCAGTGGAGTTCAGCGGTTCCACCTCCACCTTCCGCGGTGGCCCACTGGGCACTGAGGGCCAGGTAAAGAAGGAAGTCAGGCCTGATGGTATTGATCCCAGAACAGATGAGCACTGTACCCACTCCCCTGGGACAGGCCCTGTGGCCAAGTGAGGAACCCGCTGTTTGCCTGCTGCAGGGAAGAGCCCAGGAGCAGGCCTAGCTCCCTTAGCAAGGTGGATAGACCTGGAGGACCAGGTGGGGGCAAGCCCCATGACAAATCTTCTGGGCCCTACATGCCAATGTCCAGCTAAGGCAGAGACTAGGGAATCTTCTGTCTCAAATCTTAGGTGGGGCTGGTCCTGCTTTCGAAGGCTTTAGCTGTCCTGGAGACAGCCAAAGGCTGGGACTCTGGCATAGGTGATATCCCACTCACTACAGCTCACCACGTAAGCCTGTGTCAGAAGACGAGTCTGTATGGACTGACAGAGGACAGGCCCGGTGATGGTGCCTGGGGCAGCTTGCCTCACCTCCCTGCCCCTGCCCCTGCCCCTCCACACTCCCGGCTGCCTACCGTCCTCGTGGGTGCGCACCAGTACCGGGCTGCTCTCAGGGCCGGGCCCCACATCTGTGTGCGCCCGCACCCACACCCGGTACTCGGTCCACTTCTCCAGGCCCACCAGGTCCCAGCTGGAATGCTCGCGGCTGATGCCATCCACCACATGCCGCCTGCGGTCTTCGCCGTCCACCGCCTCATAGGCCACGGAGTATTGGGTGATGACACCGTTGCGGCTGTCGGCCGGCGGTGGGACCCAACTTACCCGGACTGTGGTGGAGCCCGTGCTCATACATGTCACCTTCTGGGGAGGGGCGGAGGGGGCTGGGGAAGACAAATGGGGGGAAAGCAGGCAGATGGAGGGTGGGGATCACAGGCAGGATGACCAAGTCACAGTGAGTTGGAGACTCAGCCAGGCAGGCGTCTCCAAGTGCTGAAGCAGCTATCAGAGTCCCTGTGGACATGCTGTCACTACAACTGCCTGACAGCCTCGCCCCTGTGAACTGCAGGTTCTCTCTCCCTCTCCCCCTTTTGCTTTCTCTCACATACACAGGCACCAACACACACATGGAGTTTAAGTGTCTCTCCCATATATATGCCACCATGCATAAAACACACAGTTCTCAGACGCACACAAATCAGAATGTTCTGAGGACAAGGGGCCTAGAGGCCTCTTTTGCTAGAAGGTTACCTTGACTTGTGCCTGCCTAGACAGGGTTTCTGTGCATGAGTGCAGGCAGGCCTGGACACAAAGGTGGGCTAGGGGCTAGACACAAAGGTGGCCCAAGTTCCTAAGGTTTGAGGAAAATACACCCAATGGAGGGTACAGACCCCGTGGGGGTCATGGAGTGGACAATTGCTCTCTTTGTGGCCAGTGACATTCTCAGACTCCATGCCTAGGAGCACATGGCTGCACTCAAGGTCTACCACCATCCCCTGTCTGGGTGGCCTCAGCACACACCTGGACTCCTGGCCCCAGAGCCCCACATCTCCACAACTTTCTCCTCCCTGCATGGCTGTGGCCATACCCGGCTCAGTGCCATGACCAGGAATGACACTATCTCCAGAACTGCAGCCTCCTACCCCCCCCCCCAGACCCCTATCTCTTGTTCCAGATTAGCTACTCCAAGTCCCCAGAACTACTAGTTTTCACTCTTTGAGACAATCATCCACCCACTCTGGTCCTTATTGTCCTTAACATTTAGCCTTAACTCACTCTCAACATCCCAAACTCTTACTTGGTCATCTTTTCATCTCTGCCTGCCCTACACCAAGCAGTACTGAGTCCCACTATCTGCCTTCTCCAAAGTGGCCCTGGGAAGAGTAGGAAAGGCCGCCTCTCCAGAGAAGCCACTCCCAAATACCCTCCCCGGGCCTCCATGCTGCCTGCCAGTGTGTGCTCGCCACAATTCTCCATCTGCCATTTGACAAGGGACACACACGGCCTTTCTTATACTCCTCAACCTCCAGCTCCCTAGGACTCCCAGCACACAACCCTGCCTCCTTCTTGGTAAAGAAAACCAAGCCTCCCTGGCAGCTCTGTCTCATTACCAAAGCCATTTGCCTACCTGCACCTGTACAGGTTCCCTCCTGAGAATGGTGAGTCCTGCGGCCCTACATGGGACGAGCTCTTCCACATTCACACTCTTCCTCTGAAGCCATACCCCGAGCTTCCACTAGTTCTCTTTTCCATGCTTCCTATTTTGTCCTACTGGCTCTTTACAGTAACACTTAAATATATTTACCATTTTCCTGCCTTAAAAGAAAATCCTGCCCGCACTACCACGGCCCACTCCAGCTACAGTAGTGGCCTACACAGCTAAGCACAGATTCTGAGCTTGCTGTTCTTTCTTGCCTGCACAGCCCCTGCTGCCACAACTCCCACCCAGGCCTATTCCTCATCACTGGGTCCAGCAGGAAGGCCCATGGCCCCTGCTCCTGATCACTCCACCTCTGGTAGCTTCTCAAAATTTCTTCTCCCTCTGCCCTCCCCGAGACCCTCCCTTCTCCTGGAATTCTTCCATGTTGTCTTCTGAGATCTTCCTCCTGCCCAGGACCTGCCACACTGTCCTGCTTAGAGAGCACAAGACAACCTCACTGCTCTTTACCCCCACTGCCACCCTCTCTCAGTCCTGAGGAAAGCACTCGTCTCCAGGATTCACACCCCAGAAATAAGCTGCACCTCCTCCTCCTGTCAGACCTGCTCCTATTCCATCCCCAAGTCCTAAACCTACCACCACCTCACTATGACACTGTCCTTCATCTAGTCTGTTGCTGAGCTTTCTGCAGTTTTCCTGCTTCCTCCAGGGCTGCCTTCTTAGTTTTCAGAGACTAGTCAGAGCCAGCTTTCAGGTGCCTGGCCCTGACTGCTATAGTTGCTCCAGCTGCCCTGGCCAGCTGCTTGTGCCTGAACACAGACCTCCCAGACTCTGGAGGGGCAGGCGTGCATTCCAGCTTCCAGGCCTGGAGACTCCCTGCCTGAGGGCTCTGTGCCTCACGGACCTGCTCCTTGCCCAGCTGGCTCTACCCTTGCTCTGGGCCTTGGGGAAGTGTCATCTCCTCAAGCATATTTCTTTGACTCCTGACTAGAAGAGACTCACTGGTCTCCATCCCACTCCATCTGGATGATCACAGGTGCCCTCAGTTTGCCCACATGACCGCAGGGTGCTGGGCGGCAGAGCCATGTCACCTGGTAATGTTGCCAGCCAGCCCTACACTGTACCCAGCAGGAGCACAACAGGTGCCACACATACAAGGGCACAAGGAGCCCCTGGATATCAGCAGTCCAGGCCAACTGTCCTATATCACATGGTCTTCTGAGACACTGCCATTACCTGGGGTCGCCAGCCAGTCATACCCTTGCTGGTGAGTCACACTGCCACATTTAGGTGATCACAATTAGGTGACCCAGCACCATAGTCATATATATACAATCTGTTCTTTGCAGAGCTACAACTCACAGTCCTAAAGTCACAGAGACAGCAGCCACACTGAGACACAATGACATCAGCAGGTGCTGCATGGCCTGGTGGTCATGGTGCAGTCACACATGCTCACAGGAGGTTCCACATATAGCCACAGATCTCACACACAGAATACAGCAGCATACGTCACCCAGCGGTCACACCAATGATGTGGGTCCATATGCAGGGCAGAGGCATGCTCTAACACACAGCCCCATCCCACAGTCCTGTCCGAGAGCACGGCTCACATGTAACCTTGTGGTGGCAGTATAAGGGAGGGGATATGGGTGACGAGGGAGAGGAAATGCAGGGCCATGGGCAAGGAAGACAGCTGTCGAAGCAGGTCTGAGACATGGCAGGCCCACCAGGTCACCGTGTGGCCCAGTGAAAGGCGGATGGAGGACAGAGATGAGCCACAGACACAACTTACCTGGGCAGGGGGGTGGGGGAGCAGGGGGCTGGGCAGGGAGTGGAGAGAGCAGGTACCGTCTGGACACAGACTAGGGGGCACTTACCTGTCCCTTCCTTGGGGTCCAGATTCAAGAGGCCAGACCAGAGGCCAATGTAGGACCCAGCAGACCTGACCACCCGCCTAGCTAAAGGGGAAGGTGCATGTCCCAACCCGGGGGTGGCAGGCAGTGACCTCAGGGACACTTACTAGACTGTGCTGTGCGGGCCTCTATGGTGGGGGTGAAGACACCCACCCCCATGTCGGAGCGGGCGGCCAGCTGGAAGCGGTACAGTGTGTCAGGCTTCAGGTCCTCCAGGGTGTAGGAGGAGGTGGGATCGAAGGTCACCTTGTGCTGGAAGAGCAGGGAGCACTCACTGACTATGCTGACTTCAAAGACCCCCTAGAAGTTGTTCCCCACACAGGCCATAGCCTGCCTAAGGACCCACCACTGCTCCAGGTTATGCTCCCAAGATCATGTGGGCCTCATGAGGAGCACGCATGCTAGCTCCCAGCCCATATGCCCCACAGGCCACGAGGGACATAGAAGCTCCTGGGCACACATGCCCCAGGGGAATTTCAGGCCTGTGCTACTGTGACTGAGCCACCACAGACACCAAGAACTCTGCCCCAAGCAATGGTTCTAGGGGCAAAGACTGCAGAACCGTGACAGCCAGGTGAGCCACAAAATCCAAGGAAAAGCTCTAGAGGCTATACCCACACAAACCACAGAGTCCATGAAAGCTTGCCTGGGTGAGCCTGTCACGGGCCCCTGAACCGGGAGGACCCAGCCCATCCTCTCCAGACCATGGCTCACCTGCTGCCCTTCGTCCTCTGCTGCCCAGTACACTAGCTCATACTTGATGATCCGCTCCTGTGGTGGCAGCAGCCACGACAACTGGATCCTGGTGTCCGACTCAGCCTCAGCCTGGAAGTCCGCGGGCTGGGCGGGAACTGCAATGTTCACATCAGACACTGTCAGCACCAACACACCCTGAGGCCAGGGGTGTCCAGGGCAAGGCGGTGACCACGGGGTACCCAGGGCAAGAGAGGCTTCTCCCACACTCATCCTACATCCAATGCAGCTACGGAATACAGTGTCCTTGTTCTCCCTAAACATCCAAGCTCTAGGCCTGAGGCAAGAGGGGCTCTATCACAGCTTGGGGATCCCCACAAACTCTGCTGTGTTGCTGGCTATCCATGGTAGACACAGGCCCACCTACCTCCCTGCTGCGTCTTGACCTGGATGGTGGGGCTGGGTGGACCGTCACCCACAGCAGTGAAGGCAAGCACGCGAAGGCTGTAGGTGATGCCAGGTAGCAGGCTGCCCACGGTGGTGAGGAGCCCCGCATCAGTGTTGTGCTTGTGCCAGGCACTCAGAGGGCGACGGGAGTCTGGGGTATAATAGACACGGTATCCCCGCACCATGCCATTGGGTTCCTCAGGGGGCTCCCACTGCACCAGCATGGTGCTGGCGCTCAGCATACGAGCCTGCACACGACGTGGAGGGCTGGAGGGCGCCTGTTCTCCAGTGCGCGCCCGCACCGCCTCACTGGGAGGCCCACGCCCAATGCTGTTCACTGCCAACACTCGAAAGACATATTCTGAGAAAGGGCTGAGACCTCCAATGCTGTAGCGGGTGGTGGCCACACCATCCACCTCCTGGAAGGGACCCTCTGTGCCAGCTGCACGGTACTGGATGCCATAGTAGGACACAGGCTCTGAGTTCCCAGAGTCCCAGGTCAGAGTGACACTGGTGGCAGTTGTTTCTGTCACTATAAGATCAATCGGAGGCTTCGGGAGAGCTGGGGACAAAGTAGAAGACTCAGGGTTACTCAAGGTCACAACCCCAGGAACCAATCTTAGCAAGAGAACCTGGTGTGACTACGAGAGTATGGTTGACAACCAAAGCCCACTTTGAAGAATGGTCTGAAAAGTTAATGGTGACTTCCACAGGGATCTGGACCAGAAGATAATGTACAGAAGGACAGCACCCAGACTAAGTGGTAGAAACTTCTCAGTCTTGCCCATCTTATATCAAGAATGGGTAATGGGAAGAAGGAAAGGTATTTCCTAAGGCACTGATTCTGGGGGTCAAACACCCCATGCTTTGGCTCAAATTGAAGGTGAAGAAGTCCCCAGATCAACATTCAGTCAATAACTACCGAGTCCCCCCAAATGCCAGGCACTGATCACACCAGGGACACATAGCAATTGATTACATCCCTGCTCTCATGGAGCCTGTAGTCCAGTGAGAGAATCAATGAATGAGCTGGTAATAATCACATGCAATGAGTGTAGGAAGAAGGGACTGAGATCCTGAAAAATCCATGGAATCTTCTTGGATAGGGTCATAGGGAGGGAAAGCATTACCAGGCTATGGACTAAGGAAAAGATGAAGCCAACAACAGAAGGGCCGGGTGGGAGCAAGGAAGCTGAGAGGCACATGTGTCCACACAGCCTCAGGGGGCGCATGGGGGGGTGTGAATAACAGCCCAGGGGGAAAACCACCCACCTAGACTCTCTGATGTGTTAACAGCAAAGTGACTGAATGAGAGTCTAGAAAACAAATCAAATCAGAAATGATTTCTCGGATAAAGGTAGAGATGATGTCTACAATGAAAACCATGCTTAGTGACTCTAGAGCAGATACAGATTTTAAAAAAGAGGAGCTTAAGAAAATTACAGAAACCATGAATGCTCAGCATAGGAAAGAAGCAGAACACATAAGGCAGAATCAAGCAGATATACGAGAGAATAAAAATTCAGTTGACAGTATCTACAGCAGATTAAGCCAATGTGAGGACGGTATCTCAGATATAGAAGACAGATTTGCGATTAGAGATCATGAAAACAAAGAGTCCCTAAAAAGAGCAAATGGGGCCGGCCAGATAGCTCAGTGGATTAAAGCGCCTGCTTAGGCAGACTGAGGGACCAAGGTTCGATCCCCAGCATGCCGTGCCGGCCCCACCCCTGGGGCATGCTGAGACTTCAACTGAGACTGGGCGTGGTGGTATGCGACTGTAATGCCAGCACTTGGGAGGCTGAAAACAGGACAATCACTACAATCTGATCTGTGTAATGAGACCCCCTAGACCCTGTACTAGATACATTAAAATTAAAAGAAAAACAAGGGACAATGAGAAATCAATGTACCAGCTGCTACAAAAGGCAAAAAGGAATATCTGTAGACTGACTAGTCAATGAAGAAGCAGGACATAGCACAAATGACAGAAAAAGTTGCTCACAGACATCATGGCAGAAAACTTCCCTGGTATGGAAACACTGACATATAGCTAAGTGAGGCATATACAACTCCAATTAGCCACAATCAAAAAAATTCTACAGCCTGACATATGATAGTCAAACTTCCAGAAAGTCAACACAAGAATAGAATCCTAAAGTGGTTAGGGAAAAGAAACAAATCACCTATAAAGGAAAGTCCATCAGAATCATAGCTGACTTCTCAGTACAAACCCTCAAGTCAAGGAGAACTTGGAGTAAAAAGTTCTAAAGGAAAACAATCTTCAACCCTGACTGATATACCTCATAAAACTATCTTTCAAAACTGATGGAGAAATAAGACACTTCCATGATAAAAAAGTCCAGGGAAATTTATGACCACCAAACCAGCACTCCAAAATGTTTTCAGAATTCTAGAAAGACATAACAGGGGGCCAGGGAGATGGCTCAGTAGAATAAGCGCTTGCCTGGCAAATGCAAGATTCTGAGTTCAATCCCCGGTACCGCAAAAAAAAAAAAAAAAAAAGGAAAGAAAGACATAACAGGGACTACTACTCCATGATCCCCAATAGAAGGACTCTACCAGGCAAGACAAACAAACAGAGGGAAAAAAGAGGGCGAGTCAACAACAGTAAAATAACAAGGCAAGCAGAAGTCAATATATATCATTTATAGCCGTGAATGTTAATGGTCTCATTCACCAATCAAAAGACACAGACTGGCAGAATAGATCAGAAGTAAGATCCAACAATACGCTATAAGTAAGAAACTTATTTAATTTAACAAATTATAGACTGAAAGTCAAAGAACAGAAAACAATACTCCATGTGACAGGAACCCAGAAAAAAGCAAGGGTAGAAATTCTCTTTGCAGACAAAGTGAATTTTAAGTGAAGACTGATTAACAGAGACAAAGAAGGTCACTACTTTT